>JAGTXR010000417.1:0-143836 GCA_022606575.1 Glossosoma conforme | reverse complement strand
TTGTCGCAATTACATTAAGCTCTTCATGATATCGTATTAATAAAGATTGTTTTTTCTTTATATAAATGCAGCGACTATAAATATAATAACCTCGCATACATTCCTTTCAGTTGATGGTGGGTGAAATGTTGCATTTGAGAATCGCATGATATGGCTAGGATATATTTTTGTCTCTTAAGCTCCCATATAAAATATATTGAAAATGCTCGGAACAACTTATCATTCAAGAGCATAAATTAAGAATCCATAAACTAATGGTTGACTGTCACTAAACAGATATATTAATAGAGTTTGAATCAGAGGCAATGTAAAATGATAACATAATGTACAACTATTTTATGTATTTGATAATGAAACTTAGAAAGTGTTTTAAAACGAATGCTTAAGAAATACTCTTTGGAAGCGCATTCCCTATTGTGGATGAACACATGTTAATAATGACATTTTGTTTTGTGAATTTTTGTTAAAGTGAATAAAAAATGTGCATTAAACAAAATGAAAAATAAATGATTGAATTGTAGCTATGACTATGTTTTATTTAATAACCGTATATTATTTACTTTTGAAAAATTGTCTTTAACTAACGACTTGTAACAGTCCTCTCGAGTCCTTAATATTTTTACAGTGTGCTGACTATTTTGTTGAGAAGCACTGCAACATATGTTATTGGATCATCTCCCTCCCCTTCAACAGTACAATATAAACTTATATTATATTTATTATAAACTTAATATAAACATGAAAAAGGTTAATAAATAATTAAAATAAAACTCAAATAATTCCAGGGGGAGTCTAATTCAATTTTAAAATGACAAAGTCAATTTAATTTTGGTATATATTTGTTGAAATTCTTACAATGTTTTTTTTACGACAATCGTAATATGATTTTTTGTAAGATCATTTAATTTTCCTGTTGATTTGAAATTTGACAGTCAATTAATTGAAAATCTATAATTTATTAATCGGCTTTCAAATTTCTTACTAAAAATCCTCCATTGCTTGTGTGCCTTTTTTATTTTTGGTGTACAGAATACCCAGAATTATATCTGCCCAAAACTGTAATATAATAAAAATTTATGATCATATCGCATCATGTGAACCCAGCTCATGATCATATGTGTTGGATTGAAGCCACACCAGCCATTTTTTTTGTTCACCAATTTGATTTTATAATCTTAAACATCCATTTTATTTTGAAAAATGTTTTGTTCATTTAATTTATTATATCAATGTTACTAATGAGAGACGAATAATCCCCTTATAAAAATATAGCAATAATACAAATAATATTCTTCTTTGTTCTATATGTTTTATAGACATTCACTTTTTACAAATTTTATATAGTAAGTTATGTCTGAGGAGGAACCATATCCATGACAAGTGGATGGTAATCTCGGTAAAATTCCATGTGAAATTAATCTAGTGTATTTTATTTAAAGATTGTGTTTGTAAGAGGGAGGAATCACGTTAAAGGAATATTCCAAATCTTTTAAGTAAGATCATAACATACTTGTTTATTTAGCCAGCACGTTCAAAAAGAATGTGAAGAGTCTATTGGTGTCACGATCTATCGTACACAGACAATTTGTTCAGCGACTCATCGTGAGCAATGCACAAGACGTCTGGTGTACGGAATATTTGGCGCACGGAACCACTGGTACACTGGGTGTCTCGCTAACCTAACCTAATCTAACCTAAGGATATGTGTCCAGTGATAGTAGAGTCCAAAGATTCTTATGTCTTGTTAAAGAAATAACTTGGGTTGGGTTAGGGAGACATCCAGAGCACCAGTTGTTTCGTGGGCCCAATGTCGCATGCACCAGAATCCAGTGCGCCCCATGTCGTTACCGATGAGTCGCTGAACGAGTTCTCTGTGAACGAAATGCGGCGGTATCGAGTCAATTGATTGTGAGTGGATATGATAAACATTTAGTGATCAGTTTAGCGGTGACTAAAAATGTTTTGGAATAAAGAAACAAATTGATGGATGAACCAATGACTACTGCTTTTACATATTTTAGAGAGACATTGGCTTTTTACCGAGACAGAATTGAAGCTGCATTTGCCACAAAGGCTGACGCAGGCGGTCCAGAGACGTTTGCCGAATCCCAAGACAAGAGCCACCACCACCAGAGCCAGGACTACCATCATCACATTGACAATGCTGTTCAGCTTGGCTTCTTCGTGCATCAGATTGTCGAGTTTATCTGAAATTAACAAATATTATCTTTGAACAAGCTGTATGTGAGTATACATAACTTCACTGCTATATATTTTCTTGCACCGTACTGTATATGTGCTCAGTGTGCCCTAACTGTATTAGGTTTAACCGCAGACAAATTATTCACTCAATTCTAAATGTTATTCAATTCACATTTCTATTGAAATCAAAATGCAATAAACATTGCTTTCACAAGACTGCATTACTGACATTATTTTTATGTAAACACATATAGGAGAATACCAGCAGATGGCGATAGTGATGTTGAAGTCTCATCTGTGGACTCTACGACGCTTACCATATTACATACGATTATGGTTAAGTACTGCATGTGGAGTGTTGATTTGCCAACATCGTAGACTACAGCCCGACATTCACGCATCATCCTTATGATTAAGGGTAATCACTATGAATGGGAGGACTTTACGGGACGACTTTTGTCTCTATATACCACTAATTTTGATTAATAGGCTATGACTGGCATTTTACGGGAGAGGGATCAAATTCACACCAACGAACGTATTTATTGAGCTTATAAATCAATTAAAATATTTTTTATTTTAATCTTCGTAGGGGATAGAACCGACGACTTTCTTTCGTCTCTTTCGGCGTGTTCAGAAATCCAGAAATTCTGATATTTTGTTTGGGAATCGGTTTGTTTGTCCCTGACAATTATTTAAGTATAAGGAGGCACATATTGTTTGCTCTTCCTAGGAGTAATACTAACCTGCCAGAGATTATGCTTTTTGGGAGACTGATCAGACTGTTCGACCATATTGCCTCAAATTTTGATATATTCCACTTGAGAGAAGCCCAGTTTTGACATGAGCTCCACGACTTTATTTATCGAAGTAATTTCTTGTAGTCTTCTGTTTAGCGTGCTTCGAGACTTTTTAATAATTTTGTAAATAGCTTTATCATAAAGTTGATAATTGATTTAAAAACGAAATTGTAATGCTTTTAAAAGTTAAATAAAATAAATAAATTGAAAAAACTAGATATAAGTTAATATGGTAGGTACATATAATTGGCGGCGGCTGATATAACTTCACGACACGTAATTGTAGTTTAATTTAAATTTTTAAAAATAACACTCGGTCTTCCTTCACATCTTTCACAAAATGTCCGTAAGGTGACACAACCTATCGTCACCGAATAATTCGTTCCCAGACTCATCCTTAACGATGTGGGGCGCACTGGACGTCTGGAGCACGGGTTATTTGGTCCCCCGACAACTGGTGCACTGGCTGTCTTGCTAACTTAACTTAAGGACTTGTCCAATGATCGTAGAAACCAGATATCCATAGGTCTCGTTTACGAAATAACATAGGTTAGGTTAGGCGATACACCTAGTGCACCAGTTGTCCGGGGGCCAAATGTCCCGTACATTAGACATCCGGTGCGCGCCAAGTCGTTCCCGATGAGACTCGGAACAAATTGCCCGGGGATGAAAGGCGGCGGAACCGTCCGTAAAGAGGCGAAACGGGTTTAATAAATGTGAAATAAATATTTTATTTTGGTCAAAAATAAATTATAATCATGCAGTTTCGTCAAGAATTATCATTTAATAACCTTAAATTTATCATGGCATGTCATAAAAATAAGAATCTTAAGAAATTCGATCACCTAAAAAAGTAATCCTGTTGACATTTTGGGTTTACAGCTTAACCTACTTTGGCAGTCTCTCTTCCTTCGGGCACTACCGGTTCAGGTACATATATGGAATTGCGATCTTTTAAATTAAGAAAATGTATTTTTAAATTTAGTAAAAATCGTAAAATAGTATTGTAGAACGAATTTGAAAGACAAAAGATCGAAAAATTCGCTAGTGTCGGGCTAATCGTCCGATCTCCCTAAAACAAATCAATATACCTCGTCCCTTCAGGGGGTCCTTCGGACGCAGGGATGTCTTGGGACGATGCACGGCAACGACAACTTTGAATGGAGACAACAGTCGTGGCCATGTGTTCAGTTTTGTAACGGATATGGTGAAGAAAAGATCAATGGTCCACGAAAACAACGTATTATCCAATAGACTACTAATTATTTTGTCAGTAATTAATTTAATTAATGTGCATTATTTATTTATGTAATGGTCAGTAATAAATACATAAAAGGTTAGTAATAATAATAAATTAACAGGAGAAAGATATAAATTGGCAGTAGAAAAAAGTTGTCGGTAAATAATTGATTGATGGTAATAATTAATACGTTAAGTAAGGTTAGGTTTCCATTATATTTGAGAATTATTCATTTATTATAATTTGATTACCAGTAGTCTTGAATGCATTTCTGCCATTTCTATTTTATAACTGACCACATTCAAACTGACACAGTGGACACTGACAATTTATTTAATGTACTGTCGATAAATTTAATTTACTGCCAATGGATTTAAGTACCTCCAAAACCTTAATTTAATAACAGAACAAATAAATACAGGTTTATCCAACAATTAAATCGATACAAAAAATAAATAGTTAAGTTCACAATAAAATTAACCCTTTCATTACGGCTCGGTGGAATACAAATTATACTGTCATTTATAAAACTAGTATTTGAAGCATAAATGTACTTATCTGGTGTATTTTCATATATCACATTGGTTTCTGTATCATTTAGCTATCAGATTATGCATAAAAAAATATTCTAAAAAAGTAGCAAAACGATATATCACGGCTACGGATGACAACGATAGGGGAATCTTACACGGTATATATCGGCTACCGATGCAAACAGGTTATGAATAAAAAAAAATATTTACTTGAAAAATCTGTGTAGTGTTTCAGGTATCGCAGGTCCATCAAATAGTCTGTAAAAACAAATATCCATTATTAACGACATTTACAAATAATTTCATAGTGAAATAAATTAAGTCTATACTTAAATAAAAATATTTAACAGCCAATTTCACTCGTTTTTTGAATTCGCAAGCATATAAGTACACATTTAGAATTGACTGTTGTGAGTTGCGTATCCTATTGTCGATTGAGCACATTTGCTTGTAAGCGCCATAACATCTCACCTTTACCCGGAGTTTGTTTTCATTGCCATCTTGCTACACGTTTTGTAAACAACATGTTCTAAATTTAGGGTCTGCAATGTTGTATAAAGTAAAGTTTGTAAAATGTAGTCACGCGGTGCACAATTCTCACAATCATATTTATGGGCTCTAACGAGTAACATCTATATGTTTCTCGTAGATCTCATCGCAAGCGGTGGAATGGTGCAGTCTGTGTGCTTGGGATGGAGGACAATTACACAGCAGAGAGTATGTATATTGATAGGCAATCTGAAATCAATAGAACACAAGCGTAAGATTGGTTCCCTGAGAGTTTTCTACAGTTATAACCGCGGTCGCCGTTCTTCGTAACTTAAAGAATTAAGTCCTCCTGCACCCACGCACAACCGAAAAAAAACGTACACTCGCCGAACATCCTTACACGGTCAATGTGTGTCGACCAAGAACTGGCAGTTTCCAAAACTCCTTCCTTAATGCCACCGGTAAGCTATGGAATGCTCTTCCAGCGTCTGTGTTTCCTCCTTTCTACAATCTGGATGCCTTCTAAAAACAGATAAATATACACTTGCAATATCCCCAACCCACACACAAACACGAACGCAACACACGTTTGGCGCATGCAGCGTCCATCCTCCTTGGCTGAACGTCATAGAGTATGTACGATTTTCATTGTCTGTATGGATCGCCAACTGACCTCTGCATTTGTTGGCGCAGTGTTCGGCATCGTAGTCTCCCTGTCCAGCTCTACAGATGGCAGCACAAGGATGACATCGCTGGTCCGTCTCGTCGCAATATTGAGTCGCTTCACAAACAAGGTGTCCACAGGGCAGCGTTCCCGTGCCGGGCGCGCCGCAGGTGAGGCCAATCGCGCCCACCAACAGCGCCAGCAACAACTGGCAAACAAATAATTCAAAAACCTTTAAAAAATACGCAATCACCTAAATGTACCTCTTTGAGTGTCGCGTCTCTTCTTATATACAAGAGAATACCTACAGATGGTCTATCACCATGATTCTTAAGTCTCATCTGTGAAATTCTGACGCTTACCATATTGCATTTGGCTAAGCGCTGCACGTTGAGTGTTGATCCTCAAACCTACTACAGGCTAATTCACGCATTATTCTTATCATTACAGGAATTCACGACGGCATTTTACGCGCGAGGAGTCAAGTCGGTTTCGTCGCATTTCGTTCCCAGACAATGCTATCAACGACTCATCGGTAACGACGTGGGGCGCACCGGACATCTGGTGCACGTTGTAGCGTGGTGTAAGTTGTTATTTTAATTCCGCTTGTTAAAATGATCTAAGTACATACCATAAGCTGAAGCTAGGTAGGTACACATGATAAACTTTTACACGACACAAGCCAGTACATTATTTTGAGATATACACGTGTAGGTATACGTACACCAATATACAGTGTGAATATGTATATTGTATAGCAATAATTACACATTCTGAATGCCAACCTGCGGAGAAGTGGGTTAGTAAGACGAAGAGATCAGACGGACGTTTCTAAAGTATTTGGAAAAGAATTATAAAATTAATTTGATATTACTCGTAATTTGCATAGCTTTGGAAATGTCGTTTACAACGGATCTCTGCACTCTACGATCACTGGACAAATGCTTAGGTTAGGTTAGGTTAGTGAGACAGCCCGTGCACCAGATGTCCGGCGCGCCCCGCGGCGTTACCGATGAGTCGTTGAACGAATTGTCTGTTAACGATAGGTCGTAACACCGACGGGTAAAGTTATTTTAAAGGGATTATGAATTTTAGATGATATTACTCGCAATTTGCATTGTGTAGGGAGGGTCTGTTCCGTTATGTGTCGGTACTTAACGTTATAAGGAGGTGCTCACTTATGCTCGTGCCCGCACTCAGTGGTTAAAGCGTTTGCTTGTCAAGCCGAAGGGCGTGGGCTCTATCCCCGACGGAGATTAAAAAAAAAAAACAATTTCTAAGTAAGGAGCTGGATACGTCGAACTCATCACTACGGAGTCCAACTACCATGCATTTTCTGTATACGCGGCGACCTTCGGCGAAGAAGTCAAAAAGTCCAAATTTTAACGTCCCAACTACGAACTTTTACACCTACGTGTTGCTCACCAAAGCCCGTTACTTATATAACGAGAAAGTATTCTGAAAACAATGCCTTGGTAAGTGCTCCAAAAGAGCGCAGGTAAAAGGTTACCGGCCCAAGGGGCTATAGGCCCCAAAAAAAAGTAAGGAGTTATATTTTAAGCGAATATATAGAAGTTTCACCTTAACCCTTGGGGTAATAAGTTGATTATTTATCAAAATTTCATAATTCTTGCTATTAATTTACAGCAATGGTAATAAATAAAGTTAATTACTTATATTTTTATAGCTAATTGTCCTAGGCTAACTTTAATACGTTCGGGATTACCACATCTAGAAACCAGATCGATTCAATGAATAATTGCATACAGAATAAGTAAGTTGCTATCGTAAGAGACGGATTGATGCAAATGCTGACTTGAGCGAGAGAGACGGCACTGTTTCTCGCAACTACTTCTGAACACTCGCTGTACCATTACTAGAAACAAAACAGCGGATATTTATTATTGATATTATTATGAAATTACATAGAAGAAGAAATTTGGTCCAAAATGTTCTGTGGCACACAACAGGGTTTACGGAATGCTTTTTATGTAAATAAAAAGTAAATAAATATAATAAATACATTTATTCTGCCGGGCGGTATAGCTTAGTGATTAAAGCGTTTGCTTGGCAAACCGAAGGTCGTGTGTTCAATCCCCGACGGGAATTTAAAAAACTCTAAAAACCGCCCGTTTGGTGTGAATGTGATTCCTCACTCGTTAAATGCTAGCAATGATGCGTAAATGTCGGGTCGTAGGCTTTGGCAGATCACCACTTTTCCTGTATGTGTTTACATAAAAATATAAATGAATATAACACGTAGATGAATATGTATTTTTAATCCGTATATGCAATAAGACTATACCCCGGCATTCTCGCATTGTACTTTATTGACGGTGTTTTTTTTCAAATTAAAGGATAGTACTTGGCGTAATTTGTTTGTTTTCATTTTATTACATTACATAAACACTCCAATATGTCGCCATAGGAGGCGAAACATGTCGAAACGAGTCCAAAACAAAATTTTGTGAAACAAATCTATGTATTGCAATTTTTTGATGAATTATAATTATGCGGAATATTTCATGTGCTAAAGAATTATTTGAAATAAGTAACTTAAGATACTTAATCTTAACCTTTATATGACAACATTTGGTCATGTTAAAAAGACTAATAATAATTTGGCCATTATTGAACACTAAATCATCGACTTAAATTCAGTTTCAAGAATTAAAGCTTAGTTTAGATATGAAGTGATACCAAAAAGTTACATTGATTTATATTAAGCTTATATTAATATTAAATATTTTTGTAAGTTACAAAAAGAAACTAACTTAATAACATAATCTTACCATACCATAAAGTAGTAAAGAGTTTCATTGAAGGCTTCTTATACGAGCTATACAATTTTTTAGATTTCTGAACTTTTAAATGGCTTCGCAGAATTTCGTCCCTAGACAATTAATTCAACGACTCATCAGTAACAACGTGGGGTAAACTGGACGTCTGGTGCACGGGACGTTTGGCGCACGGGACAACTGGTGCACTTTCTTAGCTAACCTAAGTTATTTCGTTCAACAGTCGCTAACCTAACCTTAGTTATTTTGTTAACGAAACCTATGGATCTCTGGACTCCACGATCACTTGACAAATCCTTACATTAGGTATACTTTGAGAACGATAGGTCGTGACACCATCAAAATGTAGTTCAGAGTATCATTTAAGGCTTCTTATACGAGCTATAGACATTGTTACATGTATGAACTTTTAAAAAGGTAACTCGATCGTTTTAATAAATTGGTTCTTGGGTATCCACCCCACATAATATAATACTTTTAATTGAAAAAAATAATAATAATCATTGTTAATAATTATGATTCTCAATTTGCTCTTAATCACAATATGATGACGATTTATCAAAACAAACCGCTAAGGTATTGTTTTTTTACTCAGAGAGGCAAAGAAGCGCTTTTGGAATGATCATTCGGTCATAAAAGAGCGCTATACAAATACTAATATAATAATAATAATTGTGTTTTGTTATCTTCTTTTTCATCCAAACACGACGATCGGACGGAAGAATATTTTTCTTCACGTTGCGAAATAAAAACAAAAAACGATTGCTCTGAATTTGAAAACAGAAAGACGTGAAAGTCACGAGTGTGATCAAAATGAGTCTTCTGTTTTTGAGAAGACGAAAAATGATTCTTTTCAGATTACACTTTGTCGGAAACTGCATTAAAAGATGACATGTTATTTTTTTTTATCTTTGGTTGGTAATAATGGTTTTTCAGAAAATTTCCTTTAGTCAGTCATTTTTATTATAAAAAACTGAACAGAAGAATTTTCTTTCAGAATCACAAGAATTTAAAATAGATTGTCTTTTAAAATATGGCCTGTATTTATTTGTTTGGTAATTATTTCAAAGTTTTGGCAGTAAATTAAATAAATTGTCAATAAAATATATAAGCGGGCAGTATATTGAATAATGTACTAATAAATTGGGAATATCCAGTGCGTAGTAAGAATGTGGTCAGTTAATAAATTAAAATGTCAGTAATACATGCAATACTGCCAGCAATTAATGTAAAATGGTGGATATTTACGACACATAACAGGTTTTTTTTTTTAAATAAATGGCTAGTTTTAGCTGACAGTTAGTTAGTAGATGTTCGCAATATGCAAATTTATGACCAGGACAATGAATAATAAGCACAATAAATGGAAACCTAACCTATTATTAATTACAATTCATTGATTATTTACTGCAAATTTATTCTTTTTCTACTGTCAATTTATATTTTTCTACTGTCAATTTATATTTTTCTAGTGAAAATTTATTGTTTTTATTCACTTTTTTGTATGTTTTTACTCCTGACAATTTCTATAATTCTTACTGACCTTTAATTGAATTAATTAATGACAAAATAAATAGTTGTCTTAAATGATTTATTTCTTAAATTTAAAGAACTTCTTTTTTAAATCAATTTAAGATTGTTAATGTTGAAGTAACAACTGTCGGTCAAGCTGCAAAATTAAAATTGTATGTCACTATTAGCTTTGACTGAACGCGTTTCATCACAGTAAAGAACATTTTTGTATTCTATCCGCAATTAAATTTAATTGTAAAGTACTACGTAAAATACACAAGTCAACAATACGCGATTAGTATTGTTAGATTGGTTAACATTTAAAGCGGCTTATTTTTAAAACAGATAAGCAGGCCTTCATCATGCAGTGGTTATGACAAGGCGTTTTTCCACTGCGTGTTTAAGTAAGGATTACACAAGGTAGTCATATTAATTATTGCAATATGCGCGGAGGTATTTTTTTAAGCAACACCTTCATCTCAATGCCAAAGTCAAGAATTAAGATATTTTTTTGTTAAAATCATATTTCGCGTGATTTGTGATGTTAAGCATGTGATTGGAAATGAACGTGTGTTTAATGTTTAAGTGTCTGTTATGTGTTGTAACGTGTAATCGAATGGTGATTGCAGATTTCAATTGTAGAAAACGGTTTTGCGCAAATGTTCGAGAAAGGCATTGTTGAGGTAATTAGTTTGAGACCTCGTGACTAGTTTTTTTTTAAAGCAAACCTGTGCAACGCAACAGGTGTGTTTTGAATGTTTCGCGGGTGTCGAAGGGCGGGTTTTTATGGAGAATAGAAGACACAAACAGGATGCAAACTGGTGAATATTGACTCACCATTTTGTTGTGGAGGAGTTTCGTAGCAGTTGCAGCACGTCTACCACTGGTGGCGGTCGGCGGATACTACACTTACCTGGCCTCACGAGCAGAAATACCTACCAGAGCAGGTTCCACTCTGACTCATGCCAGGGCGACCATTAGGCTATAACAACAAGCAGAGATTTTACATCGATCGACGCCAAATAAAATCGTGTCAAAATGTTTTTAATTAATTATTATTAAAAAAATATATATACACCGACGGATGGTGATAGTGATTCTTAATTCTCAACTGTGGATTCTTTGATGCTTACCATGCTGCATATGGCTAAGCGCTGCTTGTGGAGTGTTGATCCGCCAGCGTACTGCAACGCGACATCCACGCATTATCACTGCAGAAATTCATCATGAATGGGTGGTCTTCGCGGGACGACTTTCGTCTACCACAAATTTTGATCAATAGGCTATGACTGGCATTTTACTGGCGAGAGATCAAATTCACAACAAACTATTTATAGAGTATGTTGTGGAACAGGCATAAAGGCATTTAACTAGGATTTCTGAAGAGAATTGTTTCCTACATTAAATGATGGTCAGTCTATTATATTCCACCAGGGTTGAGGAGCACACAATGAAAGTTTACAGGTTTCAGAACAAAAATTAATGCTAATGGTGCGTATAGGCGACAATTGTTTTTCATGTCTCATTTTGCGAACATCATTTGTATAGAAATGTTGAAATTTGTATACACACGAGTAATTAAATATTGATTTTGTAAAATTCAGCATTTCAGCGTCAAAAATTTATAGCCACCACAACCATTTGCCGACGGGTATATCTCAGTGGCTAAGGCGTTTGCTTTCCAATCTAAAAGTCGTGGGTTCGATCTCCTATGAAGATTTAAAAAATATCAATTTTTAAGCTTTAAATAAAATTTGTTGGTGTAAATTTAATCCCTCACCATAGCATATCAATCAAAATTTGTGGTAAGCGAAAGTCATACCGTGAATACCACCCAATCATAGTGAATTCCTGTAATGATTGGATGATGCGTGAATGTCGGGCTGTAGTCAATGATGTTAATGGATCAACACTCCACATGCACCGCTTAGCCAATTGCAGCATGGTAAGCGTTATGAAATCCATAGATGAGACAGAACCACCATCACCATCTGTTGGTATTCTCGTGTACGTGTTCACATCAAAAATTTTTTGAAAAAAACCAAGGGGGCTTAATATTAATATGTAGTTATTTATTAATATATAAACTTCAGAATCGAACCCGTAACTTATTCCGGAACAATTAAACAACTTTACTAATTAGTAATTATGCATCAAAAACGATTTCTCTATTATTCTCTATTATACGAGTTAGAATCAACCAACCATCCTACTGCTTGTATAATCAGATACTCCCAACACCCAGACTGAAGTCGTGAAGCAGCTTTCTGAGATCCACACAACCTCTCACATCCGGCCCTGAAAATGAGAGACTCCAGCTCTCGCGACAAACCAGAGGATTTCATTACCCCAAAGGAAGGCCTCCCAACTTGCAAGAACCTTGACTGGTGGACCTGGAAATCCCTGAACGGATTAAGAACCGGAGTTGGTAGAAAAAAGGACAACCTCGAGCGGTGGGTGATTCTTCGGCAGGGAGAGTCACTATTGTGCGACTGCGGAGACCTGAAGACCGCCTCACACCTAAGATCCTGCACCATGTGCCCAACAAACTGCACACCTCAAGACCTAATGCTATCACACGGGATATCGATGTTGCCAGATACTTACTTCATGTCGCTGACACGAAGAAGAGAAGATAAGTTAGAATTAAGACGTGCGGTTAGACTGCCACACCCTGCATTATTATATTTATCATGGTTCTTGAGTAATTCTTGTGTAGCTGTTAACTTCGACATAAAATAATACGACCAAATATTATTAACGGTCAAATAATCATAAATTCGATCTTTACCAAACGCTCGATGAAATCACCGTGAATTTGAAGTAAAGCATGTAAACCGGTAAATAATAACAATTATAACTTAATTAAATTAAAAAATATATAAAATATAAATAAATATAAACATACACGTATTCATTTTTCGGAGAGCCCTTACAGGTACATTATAAGAATGCTTTATAACGATAGCAACAATCGGAGAAAAGGTCTGAGTATAAAAACGATTTTGAAGCAATGCTCTTATCGCGTGGATCAACAGCACTAAGGTTTACATAAAGTGTGTGCAGATACTGTTTATTACCCACTATTGTGCCTGCAAGTCAGGTGTTTCAGGTGTGGTGAACATTTCTATACATGTTGTTCATAATGGCGTGTGTTTTTCTTCCATATCCGCTCACTAACTGGAGCATATGTCATTTATCAACTGCCGCAAAACGCCTCTGTTAACCGCCATATTATTCATCTAATCTCGTGTGAGCTCTGCCTGCCACTACTCTTCCGAGTACATTATATATATATATATATATATATATATATATATATATATATATATATATATATATATATATATATATATATATATATATATAGTTCTCAGCGGAGACACGATCACATCCTTATAATTACAGGAATTTACTATGGTGGTGGTCTGCACGGGACGAGTTTCGTCTACCACCAATTTTAATTAATAGGCCATGACTGACATTTTACGGGTGATGAATCAAATTAACACCAACCGGGGGGTATTTTGGAGCTAAGGAATCGATTAAAAATCCTATTTTTTAATCTCCGTCGGGGATAGAAACCACGACCTATGGTTTGCAAAGCAAACGCTTTGACAATTGAGCTTTACCTGGCGGCACCCATACTGCAATCTATTCAATATCTATACTCGTACAAACACACACAAAGTTTTCACTATCAACATTGAGCCCAAAACACTAAGTCCATTAAACGGTTAACGACCACTTTACAGTTAGTAGGTTTTTATTTCTCTTTCACTCACACGGGAATGACATCATACGAACAGTAAATAAATAATAATAATAACACTCTACAACGTATAAAATTGTAAAATTAATAGATACCATCATTTTTATGAATTGAAACTATTAAATAAGTATAGCAATCTATCTAAATGTTCTGAGTTAAATTCGGAAATTGAAGTACTAAATAGAAAACAAGGTAAAGCTTCAATGTATTGTAACGTATGAGGACGTACAGTTCAGGTGGCAACGCCTACATAAGAGAATCATGTAAAAAATAGAATCTTTTCCAAGAATTCTATAGAATATATATCTTAGTGTTTTTAGGGAATTTCATGTAATATTAACCAATAAAATTACTGAAGATAACTCTGTCTATAAACTTGATAAATATACTCAATTTATAATTTTATGTGCATGTATCTCAAGTTTAAATAAAGATTTGTAAAAACAAACAAACAAACATGAGAGACTGCAAGGCACCAAGAAAAAAAAAACGGAAGGGAGCAAAGTTTTTTTCTTTCTTCTCCTTCGTTTTTCTACGAAATTTGTGACCGACCGAAACTAGACTTACACGCAAAACCGTATTTGGACTTGGTTTTGGTTTTGAATTTCATAATATTCGAGTAGAAACCTCACGTTTTTTTTGTTCGAAAGTGGGAGAAAACAAATTCAACACGATTTTTTATGTACTTATAGTCGAAATATGCCAAGTGCATGCCGCTAGTATTTTTGCACTCAGTACGAGTATATTTTAGCGATATGTTGATTGTTGTATGTGAGAGGGCGCCCTAGACGGGAGTATTTGCAGCAAGTGTTCGAGGACGTATTTTTTTTTTTTGGGGGCCTTAGGCCCCGGTCTCCATCGCCTTGTACCTGCGCTCCTTGGGAGCACTTACCAAGGCATTGTTTTCAGAGTACATTCTCGTTATACAAGTAATTGGTTTTGGTGAGCAACACCACACATGGGTGTAAAAGTTAGTAGTTGAGACGTTAAAATTTGGACTTTTAGACTTCTTCGCCGAAGGTCGCCGCGAATACAGAAAATGCATGGTAGTTGGGCTCCGTAGATATGAGATCGATATATCCAACCGGTTCAGACTTCTGTTGGATTACGCTAAGGAGCCTTTGCCTCGCTAAATCTAATATTGGACAATGCCACAGAGCGTGTTCAGCGTCCTGCAAGGGGCTGCCGCATGGGCAGTCTGGACTATCAATGAGGCTAAACTTGAAAAGCTTAGCCTTAAAATTGCCGTGCCCAGTCATGAATTGACTAGTCCAGTGGTTTGGAATAAGCCACGGCATCTCCATTCTATCGAGGACATAAGGAAAGAAGGAATATGTGTGTCTACCCTTGAGCGAGGTCGACCATCTGCTCTGCCATGCTGCGAGCGCCGCCAGTCTTACTTCTTTTTCGGTTTCTTTCGTGATCTTACCCTGCGGAGGATTGAGACAAGTGCCCCCGACCTCCGCAGAGAAGCCACGTCTAAGCAACGACATAGCGGCGCTCACCTGCACTTGCAGATCCAACGGCAGCACTCCCGCAAGGATAATCAATGACTCGGTGGCAGAGGATCGATAGGCTTTAGTAAGTGAGAGAATTGTTCGAGGACATGAATTGTAGCGCTTATGCTGAACTGAAAAGGGTTGCGGAGGACCGAGAGGAATGGAGATCGAGATGCAAGATACTGTTGCTGCAAACCAATCCACCGGATTGATACCACGAAGAAGTTGATTGTTAGAATCAATTCATTGAATTATTGGAAAAAAAAATTACGCGCCATTTTCTGTAACCAATTATCGCGTAAAAAATGGTGAGATTTATTGCATTTTTTACGGGTTTAAATTCATTACAAATATACAAAGTATTCATATTTTTATTGGAGATATTCATAGTGCTTAAAATATGAAACACATATGCTGAAAAAGCACTCTAAATTTATCAGTGGCATTTAGAAAGAAATTTCTAAAATTGCTTTATTAATGACACTTATATAAAAAAAGTAATAAAATATTAATTCACCAGTATAGGCTGGTCGAAACTAAAGCATTTGCTGCTTATACATCGACTGATAATATTATTTATTTTAGGTAAAAGGCGAAAGATTTATTCGTCTTGAAGGGAAACCAGTGTTATTTCAGGTATGTACAGGCAACCCACGTATAACGCACTGTTTTTTTTTATTTATAACGGAGATTTTCGCCATAGTGTTTTCGTCAATTTTTCATACAACTGTCTCATTTGTGTTGCATCTCCTCTTGTGACTAAATACAATAGTTCAGGCCTGGTGAGCATTGGGATAATCATCCAAGCTTACGAAACCTTATCAACCTCATCCGCAAACTGACCAACACTCACTGGGGAGCCCAACCACCCCTTCTTCGTACCTCAGCTTTAGCACTTTGTTTCTCAGCCGGAGAATATGCGGCACCAGTGTGGGGTCGATCAGCCCACTGTAATCAAGTGGATACTGCCCTGAATGATGCATGCAGAGTCGTCACAGGCTGCCTCAAACCAACACCCATTTCTAAACTATACCCCTTGGCTGGTATCGCACCACCGAACATAAGACGCAAAGTCATATGCGCCGAAGAAATGCGTAAGGCAATCAACCAACCGTCCCACTGCTTGTATAATCAGATACCCCCAACACCAAGATTGAAGTCTCGAAGCAGCTTTCTGAAATCCACACAACCTCTCACATCCGGCCCTGAAAATGAGAGACTCTAACTCTGGCAACAAATCGCACCAGAGGATTTCATCACTCCAAAGGAAGGTCTCCCAACTGGCAAGAGCCTTGACTGGCCGACCTGGAAATCCCTAAACAGATTAAGAACCGGAGTTGGTAGAACAAAGGACAACCTCGAGCGGTGGGGAATGCTTCGGCAGGGAGAGACACTATTGTGCGACTGTGGAGACCTGCAGACCGCCTCACACCTACGATGCTGCTCCATGTGCCCAACAAGTTGCACATCTCAGGACCTAATGCTGGGCAACACACGAGCTATCGATGTTGCCAGATATTGGGAAAAAATAATTTGACGTCGCTGACACGAAGAAGAAGACGAAACCTTAAAAATGGTTTATGGGACAGTACTCAGTACAGTCCTATAAACCTACTACCAATGCCAATGAGTTAATTATAAAAAAAAATCACCTATACCACAATATTTTTTCATTTTAAAAATAATAGAATTCTTTTATATTTAAGGATAAACTTGATAGTACTTGCTTATATTTTGATATTGTTTTGATTTCGTTGACTTCCGGCAATAAAACACTTCATCATCTTGAGATTCCATTGTAATGGGGATGAAAATAAAATCAAATGAAATCCAAATAAAAATATCACCAGAACTATTGCAAGAATTCACGCGAAGAGAAACAAACATCACGAGAATACGCATACCATGAGAGTCACGGAGACACTAATTGTTGGATGGTGTACTAAAAATAATTCTTTTTTCCAGCCCCTAAATTCCTGTTATTCCAAATGTAATTATACATTTTTCTTAGTATTTTGAATAACCAACAGAAATATTGACTGCAGATGTTATGACGTTTATACCTGGTTTCTATGGTGTGAAAACCCCGAATAGATCTATGCAACGCCTCGTGGATTAACGAAGATTTTAACCTCTAAATGGTGTCCAATTTTTACCATTAATTTTTTCTTGGACAGATGATAGATGTCGCTATAGACTCAAGCTATAACATTGACCGAAAATATACACTTTTAAAACCAAAATAATAATAGAAAAAGAGAACCGGTGTACTCACGGCACAGGCAGGCTTCCCGCAGCGGACGCATGTTTGGGCTCATGGCATCCATACGGTTAATCAATATTTTGTTTTTGTTGTCACTGGGTTGAAAAGATTAGCCGGAGGAGGAAGTCCGGAATTCCATTTCAAGGGGGCACCGCGTGGAAATTCTTTTCTTGCTCCCCAGACCAGAGACCTGCAGACCGCCTAATACCTAAGATCCTGCTCCATGTGTCCAACAAGCTGCACATCTAAGGACCTAATGCCGGGATACAACACGAGCTATCGATGTTGAGACACGAAGAAGATCAACATTTTTTGGGAGATCTGACGATTAGCCCGATATGTCCGAGAGCTTTAGACAGTATTCATATCAGTAACATTAGCCCTCGTTTATATGCATTATTTGATTAAGTTTGTATGTTTACGTAGAAGATAAATTTAAATTAAGTAAAAATTACTCACCTATATAAGGATGTATGAATGGAGTACTGAGCAAAACTATCATTCCTCCAAGCTATATAGTATATACTTCATGATACTTGTTAATCAGGGAAAATGTTACATATATCTTTTATATTGTATTGCGTACATATTTCAATCGCAAAATTGCAAATGTTTTGGCATTTAAAGGAAACACCTTGTTATAGTGCTTTATAGCAGTCATTTGCTCCAATTTTGTGGCGGTGTGGTGATAACATGAATTCCAGAAACAAATATTTCGTTAATATTCTTAATAAACAATATTATTTTATTTTTGTTTGTTGACTCCAAAAAATTGGTGACTGAACCGTTCTATTCAAATAATAGAATAATTTTGTTTTTTATTTCGCCAGTTGAAAACATGATATCGTTATATTTTTTCGTAGTCAAATTAATGTTTACTCTTCGTAATTTTATTGCCATAATTTTGTTTAAATAATTGAAAAAATAATTATAGAACACACTTCATTTTTGAAACATAAATTACGTAATTTTTTATCCAAAAATAGAATTCAGAGTTTAAATAACTTTTATACCTAACACTTATTCAAATCAGCTATAATGTTCCTCATTTTTTTAATAACCTACCTAATTTTAATATTGTAGTTTTACATTTAGCGTTTGTTTGTCATTCCAGACGCTGTCGGTTCAAATCCCGACAGACCTTGATTTTTATAAGAAATATTTAATTTAATCTAAGCTCTATACATGCCTCCAGTAGGGTTGAGCCACCCTTTCAGGAGAAAATCAATGGCCTCGGGAGCGTGGGGCTGATCATCGTATCTACTTAAAAAAAATGATCATTGAGCACCCAAATATTTATCTGAATTAGCGGTGTCCATATGATACAAATATGGAGTGTATTTGGTAAAAAATAGTTTTACAAAAATCTTTATTCATATTTTCTTTAATTTCAAGATCTGCATTAAGATTCCATTAAAAAATCAAAAACACATATCCAGTATTATGTCTTGTATAATACTTTTTGAAATTTGATCTGTAACATTACCTCAAATATAAATAAATGGTTTAGTTCTCTGCTAACATTGTAGAATTTGACACACTGCCATCTGTAATTTATTTTTGTAAAAGGTATTTTTTTAAAGTATAAAGTTATTATTATTAGTATTCCATACATTATTATAAATTTTATTAAACAGGTGGGGCAGGAAGTACCCCGACTTCTGAGATGGCGTTGTGAGTAGTGGTGACTCCCAGACCACACTCTGTACAAATACCACTAACAGTTGGCCATACATTATAGGTAGAGATACGTGATTTGCGATAAATGCGATAAATGCGAAATAAAAGCGATAAAAGTGATATATGCGAAATTGTTGCGAAATTGTTGAAATATGCGAATAGATGTGAAAAAATTAAAAACGCAAAACAATTGTTCAAAATATCGATTCTCAATGTCTATGGTCAGTCTTCCCGAAATCTATGCTTAACTTATTGTCTGTGGTCTATGACGCTACATTTTACGTTCGCATTTTTTGAGGTTATGTGTTGTTGACATATGCACAGGAGCATACGTTCAGAACTGTTTTCTTCCACAAATTAATGAATTATTCGTCACAATATCACTTGGTGAGTTTACATGTCAAATATTATTATATTTTACTTATTACAACGTTTATTAAATATTAATATTATATGTATTCTTTCAGTTTCAACAATATGGGTCGAGCAAATGTTGGAATTAAAGAAAGAGCTGTAGCATACAAAAAAGATGGTTTTTATATAAATGATGACAATAATTTAATGTGCCGGCATTGTAATTGTCAATTAGATTGGAAAAAGAAGGATAATTTAAGCAAACATTTACAAGCCATAAAAAAAGAGCTTCAAAACCTTCCACAAGTCATACTCGTCAATCAACAATTCCAAACATTGTAGTCAAAAGGCAAGAAAAATCTGCATTTATAAAAAATACCGTTAGCATGTGTCTTAAAGCTAACATACCGCTAGCAAATATAGACCATCCTGCAGTGCGACAATATTTTAGTCAATATGTCCAGGGATCTAATGAATTACCGTGTGCAGATCTTTTACGGAGAACATATGTTCCAATATGTGGAGCAGATATGAAGAAAGAAATATTAGAAGAAATAAAAAACAAGCCTCTTGTGATAATAGTGGATGAAACTTCTGATAAAAAGGGACGATGTGTGTTTGCAGTTTTATTTAAAACAGTGTTACCTGCAAGTGAACAAAATGTGTATTTAGCATCATGTAATTTTTTAGATACAGCTAATGCTACGACGTGCTCGCAAACAATAATAGATACTCTTAAAGAGTATGAAATTTCGTATTCTGATATTGTAGGATTTGTATCAGATTCAGCGCCATATATGACAGCTTGTTATAAAAGCCTCAATGTTTTAATTGGCAATAAAATGCTCCATTTTCAATGTTGGGCTCACAAAATTAGTCTGGTGGAAATACATTCATGAAAGAGTTGAAATTGCTGAATGAATACATAAGTAAACTAAAAATAGCATTTTTGCATTCCAGAAAAATGAAATCAAATTATATTGCATTTTTGCAAATATCATACCCAGATCTTCCAGCGGTGCTATTTCCTAGTCCAGTCATAACTCGCTGGAAATCATGGTTCAAGTCAGTTAGATATTTAGACACTTATTTTGATGCCTTAATTAATTTTTTTAAAAGCTCGGAATTAAGAAATGTTACAAAAGAAAAAATCATTGAATTATATGAGTCCGATACAATTGGATTAAAAATTGAATGTAAATATGTTAGCGAAATATGCGATAAATTTACCAATTTAATCAACAAACTGGAAGGATCTTTGTACCCCTTTTCTCATTTACTGTGGGAAGAAATTATGGGGATAAAAGATTCCTTAAATTACAATATAGGTGGCATTTTTCCTATCGAAACACAAAACTTACTTCTTGAAAGCAGTGAAAATACAAAAAAAGATTTAATAAATATGCTCAAGGACGCTTCCGGTAAAGCTCTATCGAAACTCGAGTCTCATTTATCTATAAATGAGACTAATCTTATTTATGAATCCTTAAACCAACTGTTCAATCCATCTGTAGCTGGAAGTAAATGCAATTACCAAAGCGACGAAGTACTATTATTTATAACGAATTTACCTCTATTTTCGATATTAACAACGAACCAATGTTTAGAGGGATATTCACATTTTTAAATAATTTAGTATCTAGTATTAAAAGTGGAGTAAAAACAGACACACTCCAACTCTTACTTGCCACAAAAATAAAACATGTGGAATTTGGTAATGCGGCTATACAATCAATTTGGTGTCCTGCAAACAGTGTAGATGCAGAACGCTACTTTAGCACTTATAATTTAATTGTCACTGATCGTCGTACTAGACTTAAGGAATCATCCATTGAGACATGTTCTATGCTATATTTTAATAAATTTTAATATGTCTTTTTTATTTATAAATAAATTCTAATCTATTTACTAATTTTTAATGTTTTCTACTACTGAATTGCATATTTTATATTAAACTAAGTTCTCGACCACATAAGGTCACGTCTCCAAAGAGGAATTATACAACTTACTTCTTTCCTTGAAAAATGGAAATTAAAAGTAAACTCCAACAAAACAGAGGCCATTATATTCACGAGCAAAAGACGAAGCAATTTCCCCCCAATATTATAACAAATTCTGGATCTATCGAATGGTCCAAAGAAGTTAAATATCTGGGACTTATTCTCGATTCACGTCTTCGGTGGGGTTCACAGACAGAAGTGGCCAAATGCAAAGGACTGGCCGCACTGGGAGCCTTGACACCAATATTCAATCGAAAATCTCTCCTCTCACATTCTAAAAAAACTATCATTTACAGCTCATTAATCAAACCTATAATTACATACTCTGCACCGACCTGGATTGATAACTCAAAGACTAACCTTACTAAACTACAGGTCATACAAAATAAAGCTATTAAAATCATTTTCAATACACCTTTCAGAACTAACTTCAAGCACCTCCACATCCAAAATATAATCCCCACTATCCACCAACATTTTCAAAGACAAACACTGAAATTTCACTATAACACCAAAACACACACTAATCCCCCGATCAGACGGTTAGGGGAATCAATGTCTTTGCGCAGTTCTCACCATCATCAGCTCTAAGCGGCTGAACTTATTATGATACTTTTTATTTTTTCTTCTCACTGTGTATTTAATTTTCTGTGTTTTTTAAATTGTCTAGTGTTAAGTATGTTAACTAGGTTTAAGTTTTTTACTCATGTAAAAAATAGAATCCTATTCAAGGATTCTATATAATATATATCTTAGTGTTTTTAGGGAACTTCATGTAATATTAACCAATAAAATTAATGTAGCTTAAGTAAAAGATAACTCTGTCTGTTAACTTAATATATTTATATGCTCAATTTATAATTTTATGTGCATGTATCTCAAGTTTAAATAAAGATTTATAAAAATAAAAAAATAAAAACTGTTATTTAAAATAAATATTTTAATTAAAATAATAAACGCTAAATAGATGCTAAATTTTGTTACTTTATTTGCTCCAAAATGCTAAATTGTAACATCAAAATGCTATTTTTTTCAAAAATAGATGCTAAAAACACGTATCTCTAATTATAGGTTATAAGTATGCTTATTATAAAAGGTCGACTTGAACTACTTCGCTTCATAAAGGAATTTTAAGGATAGTGTAGTAGATTTATCACGTTGCAGTAAGCAAAGGGCTACAAAAGTAAATAAAATAATAGTCTTTTCTATGACTCCATTGGATAATTATCCATTTATTAATGATTTTGATAGTTGTAGGATGAAAATCAAATAAAAGAAATCATAGAAATTGTACCAATGTATGTAATTGTATACAATATAAGAATAACATGATTTTACAGTTAACCATTAAAAGCATGATTATTCTAACAAGCATTAATATTCAGGTAATAAATAAAACCACATTAATTCATACTCGAGAGATTTATCCGTTCCCAAAATGTAATATATCATATGTATAATGTAATATTTATTGTAATATATACTTGAATATGTTTTTATTATAAGATAGTTATTATGTTGGTAAATGTAAATTATATTTTATATATATACATAAGTTTTCAGAGGTATAAATGCAAGTCACACAAGTCGTGTAAACAATAATAATTTATAACAATAGCCACGCAAGAAATTACTTGATGACTTAAACATTTTTGTTTTGTAATATTTTTTGGCAACGCGACCTATCGTCCCTAGACGATTCGTTGAACGACTCATCGGTAACGACGCTGGGCGCACTGGACGTCGAGTGCATGGGACATTTACATACAACTGGTGCATTGACTATCTACTTAACCTAACTTAAGGATTTCCAATGATTGTAGAGGCCAGAGCACCAAATGTTCCGTGCACCAGATGTCCAGTGCACCTCACATTGTTACCGATGTGGGGTGCATTCGAGTCCAACGAATTGTCTGGGGACAAAATGCGGCGGAACCATATATATATATTTTAATTTACAGTATAAAACTTTTAACAAATAAAAAAAAAACACTGAATAACAACATATAATTTATAACATAATAGATATAATTATTAAAATTATATATGGTTCATAATTAGGTTGCACATTAAACAATTCACCAAATTTTTTATTTTTTTTTAAAGACAAGTATTTATAGTATGAAAACATGACATGAAGGTGATCGTGATGATATCACATTGGTAAATAGAGAGTAACAATATAGATTTATATAAATATATATATATGATTCTGGTTTTTTATTTCCACCTTGAAAATATACTTAACATTTATAAACATATGTTACCACAAGAGTATGAATTTCATTGATCTACATGTTTAATTTCAAAATACTACTTCATTATAATTAAATTATTTTTAACATATGTATCTAGGACAGATTTGAACTATTTCCAATAGGGGGAGGGGGAGACTACGTACTGCAAATCCTTTAATCCGAATTTACAGTACATTTATATTTACTATAAACTGCTTCACACATAAGATGTATATTTAATTATTAAGACTACATATTACTTTTGCTTACGTGCAATTAAAATATGAATTCCTTTAAGTTATATAATTTTCTATTAATTTTACTGATCTATAACATCGATATCTACTTCCATTCAATTGGACACTTGACAGTGCATATAAGTATGAATTACAAATTTGAAGTTTTTCACATTCTGTGGGTAACATATGAAACAAAAATATGATTATTAGAGTGCTACTGTGTGATTTCATTATAGAAGCAAGTTTTTATAAATGGGGAATGTTTCTTTTGTCATTCATTTTAGTAAATTTGTAATCTGCTTTTATTCTAAGATATTAAATAATTTGTTTTAATTGTATTACTTTCATGACACTTGATAATCTCAAAAAATAAGAAGAAAAAATGTAACTACACGTACATAACTATAACATATACTTGTACTATATTGACCCAACAGTCACAATGAGTCAGAATGTATAACGATTCAATTCTCAGGTACACAGAAACACTCTTTCCTCCCGTGAAGATCTCCAAACTGTGAATAAACAATCAATGTGAGATTAAAAATTAAAATTGTAGGGATGTGCATATTTCAGTTAATTTAAAGCACACAGCCGACCATATTTATCATAAAGAATAATAACAGTCTTTTGGTGACGGTTTAACTTACTATCTACACATTCTAAATTGAATTATAAATAATGTATGATATTCCATTAAATAAGGGACAAAGATTTATTACTCTTGGATTACATAATATGTGAGTTCATTAAACACAGCTTAAGTTATAAGTAACACAAATGTAATCCCTTGATAGTTTGAAGTTGGATTGTACAGCCGGACATAGAAAATTTATAAAAAAAGTGTCATAATTATTTCTCTTTATATTTCATACTATTTCATACACTCATAATATTTTCTCTTTAAAGTTCTCTGAAAGTTATTAAACAATGATTATAATATTTACATATACTAATACGGTGACATTGTTATTATCTACCACTGATTTTTAAACGGTACCTATAGTTTTACAACATGAAAGTGTTGAAAGCATAAAACCACTTGTCCCATTGTAATAACACACACATGTGATAAAAAAACAACGCTGTGGAAACATACATTTGTTACAAGTGGTGGAGAAGTGTGAGACAACAATCTATAATGAATACATATGATTTATTATGCACTAAGATGATATAAGTAATACAACATGTGCCTCAAGCCAACGTGTGCCATAATCACTGGATATGAAACACTAATATTTTAAAACCTTAAAAGTTAATTTATTTTTCAAGTCTTTGTTTGCTCAATAGTTTCATCGATGTCAGTACAATGTATTATTATGATTAAAATATTTATCTTTATTCCACAACGATATTTAAATATGTCGAACCGAGACAACATTTAAATATCCGCCGCAATGTTCCTCATCGTGATGAGTCATTCTTCGAGCCCTTCTTCGGTGAGTTTGTTTTTGAACAAAAGTACTAACAATGTTGAGATCTTATAAACGACAGCAGTCGATTCAATTTAAAATATTTTTTTCTTACATTATTCATATTACTTTCTCGTTATTGCCAAACGTTATACAGTTTAAAAACATTCATCATAATTTTTATAATCACTCAATTATTTTGTTATTCTTAAAATAATTCAAAATCTTTGGTAACATTTAACTTTTTACGTGGAAAAATTATTTTGATTTTATTTGTCGGAGAGATCGAATTAATTGTATTCAAACACAGCAGATAAGACTGCTATGACAACCCAAGCATTCATTACACAGTGTTGGCAGCATTAAATTAAATGCAAATATATTTTTGACACTTTCAATTTAGGAATATTAGTTTAAGTAATTTTATAGTTATAATTATTAATGAATAATTTGATATTGTGCCTTTTTGGTTTAGCCATGTGTGGCGAACTTCCTTCAACTAATATTTCGACCGCCATTGCAGGGGTCTTCTTCAGGATTGATGATTTATTTAGTTTTGAGTTGATTTATTCAGATTACATATTTTTCAAAGATCAAATTTCAGTCAAAGAGCCGGGATTTTCTCAGACCGCTCAAGGACAAATTTCCTTTACAGAGATATGGGGGGTACAAACTCCAATGCAAGGCTTGCCCAACGGTGTATATTGGACAACCATTGCGAACTATAGGTAAAAGATTAAGCGAACATGAGAGATCGTGCAGACTAGGCCACCCAATGCCGTCAGCACTGGCAGAGCATCTGGCTGACACAGGACATAAGTTTTTGTTCGAACCCGAAATCGTGGCTCGAACACAAGGAAAATATGCACGCCTCGTAAGGGAAGCCATTGAAATCAAAAGACATAACATCAACAGGGATGATGGCTTGATTCTCAAAAACAGCATGGCTTCCACCTCTAGCACATACTCTAAAACCTATACAGACAAGCAAGGACGACCACAGTCCGACATGACGTTCGTGGATGTACAATTCTTAGAACACACCTACCGTATTCTTTGAACATACCTACCGTAGTCTTAGAACATACCTACGATTCTCCGGAATGAAACTTGAGTTGCCATGGAGATATAAATCAATAACGCTCATAAAAAAATATATAATCTGAATAAACCAACTCAAAACTAAATAAATCATCAATCCTGAAGAAGACCCCTGCAATTGGTTGAAGGAAGTTCGCTACACGGCTAAACCCAAAATCCACAATATCAAATCTGGCCGTGAAAACCTAAGAAGTTATTTAATGATTAATTTGTTCGATTTATGATTCATGTATGAATCAATGTTAAATAAAAATGCTAATATACCGCAGATTATGAATTTATTTCAAAGTTAAAACTTCAATATACTCGTATTATAAATAATTCCCTCGAGTATTGTCATCCGAAAGTTTACATTATATTTATATGATTGTCTATAAATCAGATTTGCGACAACAGACATTAAATATTGAAAGACTCTCTTACATTGTGAAGCAGATCACTAGTCATTAGTGAACTTTCATTAGAATTGTACAACAACCATTCGTGGAATGCATTTTCATCGGTAGCATTGTCGACACGCTTCAATTGTTCACCAACTTTACCTCAATCTTAAGGCTAATAAAATCTCCAAGCTCCTAAAAATAATATAACAATATAACTCAATTGAGGTGGTCAAACAAAAAGTGGCAATACGGTGGGGAACACACAACGAATAAGAACAAAAGCATCTTTAACACATCAAGATGCTAATAACACCTCAATTTATTATTTCGTTTAAATACAAAACACACTGCAATAGATAAGTAAATATGCTGGGCCTATTTTTACTATTAAATACATGTTTCTCCTGAACTGTAAAGTTTACTGTAAATATTATCGATGGGAAAAAATTTGTAGGCTATTTTTCAAATTCATTTATTAAAACACACACTTTACAATTTAATGCAATAAAACTATTGACATAATTAAGCTAAAAAAAATTGAATATTTATGACTTTATTTTTGAAAATAATAATTAAAAAATTTAGTTTAAATCATTAATTGATATTATTGGTTACACTTACTCTCCTCTAATGACTTCAATAAAAATACAGATTGTGGAACGTTATTTCTGATAAATTCTGAAAAATTAATCAAATCAGAGAAAGATTTTTCTTTCTCTTTGTTCAAAGAAAAGGATTGAAATATTTTAATGTTGAATGTTAAATATATGGAGAGAGAAAGTCATGAGATTTGAGTATGATAAATATATTTGAAACAAACATCACTTAAGAATTCTAAACCACACGAAAATGAAATGTAACTTTTGGTGCTTTGGTAAATAAATTGTGCTCAATTGATCATATATTTTGTAATAAATAACCGTAATAATAAAACCGATTTGTCAGTCATGTAATAAAAATTTCTTTGAAACTAATGAAATATACTATTTAACACGTTGACCGCCAAAAACGCTGACGCGGCGTGATTGTAATGACTCAGTGTCGGCCAACAGTGGCATACATGGCGGTAAACGTGTTTTACAAATACTGAAGCAAGTTGGAGTGACTCTTTAAATGCAATAAAATTATAAAGAAATTAATTCCTATTTTTTTTCTGTGATATTTCCTCACACGCCAAGAGAGTATACTAAAGTATCAATATCATAACTAAAAAGTTCAAATTGAACCCAAAGCTCTCTAAAAAGAAGTTACAATTAATCGCATTGACGTTACTCAAATAAAAAGCAGTACACAGACTTTATGAGTCATTCATGTGATAATTGCTACAAGGAAACACACTCCACACGTTAGGAGTGTGTTTGGAGGAGATACATTAAGGATATGTAAAAATTATTTTATATTTTATTAATTATACATCATGTAAAGATAGTTTGTACTCTAAGGGAAATAAATGGAGCTGCAATCCTTCAGCTACGGTCAAGAGAGCCTCGCTGTTACTTCCGATACAACCTATTCCTACATAACGTTACGTGATATGTGTAATGCACAACTCGGTGAGCGCACCTACGGGAACCTGCAGCTACGCCACTGATGGACCCCCATCACTTACCATAGGAGACACGACAGATTCTACTTATTTCGACAACGATAACGTTATCATTAATTAAACTAAACATAACCTATAAATCTTTAAGAGTTGAAGGTCGATGAGAAATATATTTGGAATAAAATTTACAAAAAATAAAAGTTTTACCGTATTCGCTCCATATTCAGAGCATACGGACACAGCGAATTGCCATTGTCTATGCTTTGTCTCAGAACACCTGTATACCCAGAGGTTCACATGAAAAGATGATGGTTCTCAGGAGCCTCCAGAGCAAGAGCCCATAAACTTGCTTAGACTGCGGCTGTAGTAGCAGAGAAATATTAGTGTGTTCAATAACCAGTTTTTTTTAACGAGATCGGGTGATCAGTCCGATGCTTCCATGGCTTGACACTTTCGAGACCTGGACATTACTAAGGGGTGGCTCAACCCAAGCAGGGGCATGTATACAGTTCAGAGATTTGATAAAAATCAATTTTCAAAAAAGCTTGATCAGGTTTTGAATCGACAGCGTATGAACAACAAACAAACGCTTTTACCACTCGATGGTGCCGCCTGGCAAACATTGCCATTGTCGCCAGGCAAAACAATAGATACTGAGACAAAATTATTGGAATAAGTTACCGGATATTTCATCATCTCACCCCGTATGATTGCTTGCTTAAGAAATACTCACTAACCAATCATGATAGACATATTGTAAATAATACTATCAAATAATGCTTTTTTAATAAAGCATATCTGTTATTGAGTTTATTTTATTGTATTTTTAATTTATGTGAATTAAGTTATTATGTAGAGCACCAATTAACAGTGGGGGAGAGTAGTTCACTCGAACAATGCGATCAGTGTTGTATATGTTCAGACCCACTAGACGACTAGACAAATAAGCCCAAATATTACTAGTTTTTAATAAAAATAGAGTAAATTTTACCTCGCATATACAAGATCATTGTTGCAACAGTCACGAGTGGCAAATACTAAGAAGTAAAAGAATAACTCATAAGCGCTACTAATATTGATAAGGTTGTGAACCTGTCATGTCTCCGCCTATCATAAATATCATTAAATGCCTAAATTTACTACAACATAATTGGCAAAGCACCCTGCATCAATAATCTAGTAAATGATTAATAAATATCAATTAAAAGTAGATTGAAAAGTGTCATAAGAAAGACTACAGAATATTCTTAAACGTATTACGCTTAACTGTAATTTTATGCAATAGCTTTGCTATAGATTCTTTTAAAGCTACTGCGCGCTCATTACATTTGGCGGCGCACGTCAATCACATGTAAGAGTCACTGCAAGTCCTCGTCGCATTTGGGAATGTCAAAGATCTCGGCGAACAGCGGCGGCAGACGCAGGCGGCCCCAGTTGTTGCGGTACCAATCCAACTGCTGAACGTGGCGAGCTCCAACGGCTCGCAGTTCTGCCAGCAGAGCGGCCTGGCGAGTCCCGACAGCCACCTGACTGCCATTTATGCCGCCCTGAAACCATCATTTGACATTGTTCACACACTAGCAGCATAATTATAAGGAATAAGGAACAATGTCAATAGTCAATTTCGCTTCCTGTTATCCCTCTATGTTTCGACATTGTTACAGTTTCAGTAGAGTTCTTTTAAAAATTCATAATGTATTGTTCAAATTGAGTCAAGTTTAAGTTTGGAACAATTTCATATGCAGCGTTGCTAATTTTCGTTATTATTATTATATTAGTATTTGTATAGCGCTCTTTTATGACCGAATGATCATTCCAAAAGCGCTTCTTTGCCTCTCTGAGTAAAAAGGTGGGTCTTGAGTCTGCTTCTGAAGGATGCCTCTGCTTTAAGCTCTCTTATGCTTTCCGGTAGTGAGTTCCAGGCCATTGGCGCAGCGTAGCTGAAAGCCCGATTGCCAAAGACCGTGCTAGGACTACCTCCCGTCAGCTGCAGGGTGCTTCTATTTGCTCTAGCCGATCTGAGTGTCTCTCCACGCGTGCTTATTTCTGAAGGCTTGATAAGTTCTGTCAGATAGCCCGGTGCAGTTCCGTTGAGTGCCTTGTAAGCTAAGAGGCATAATTTATACTGGATTCTAGCCGAAACTTCGTTGTTTATCATTATCATCAATGAAACATTACTATTAATAATTTAGGAAATCCACTCGCTTTCATTTAACCTTACTTAACTCAACTCAAACAATAGATTATAAATTTCGAAATTAAATTTGACAAATATTTTTTAAATTGTAAATCTGAGAGTAAGGAACATTTCTTAAGAACACTATATTTAATAAGGTTTATACTAGCGTTCATGTTGTTTTGAAAGTAATTGAGCAGTGGTACCTATGTAATGAATGACTTTTGGCTCACATTTAGTTATTTTTGTCCGCTAGAGTGATGGCTAGTTCCATAATAAATTCTCAAAACCACGCTTATGTACCGACAGTCCATCTATAAGATTCACACTTCGTAAGACAAACTATAGCTATACTATAGTTTATAAAGTAATTTATCCTCCCCCCTCTCTATATACAAATGTGTGCTCCTAGTCTATCTTTATTTTTGATTGTTAAAAAATGCTTTAGTAGTATAATCAATGTCAAGTTGTAAATGACAGATATTGGTCCCTTGTAACATTTATGATCAAAAGATTTACTATTCAACATTTACAAAGCCATTTTTATACTTTTAATGACCGTTTTGACAGAAAAACATACCTAAGGTGGTCGCAGTAAGCAGTTACTTAATAGTTTTAGTTTTAAAAAGTATTTTTTACAACATCCACTAAATTGGAGATTTATCTCCATATTCAGCGAGTGAATCAGCAGCAGGGTTAATACATTTAAATAACCCATGTGCACGCAAGACGATGGAAAACATGTTTGTATATTTTTCAGATCAGGTTAGAATATGTTTTGACAGATGAATGTAGAAAATTTGTGTTGCCAACTAATAATAATATTAAATATATCAATGTTGTCATATGAAACACGTAAGGCACGCTTTTCAAATAAATTGGAAACCTGAATTCTTCTCTATCGTTGGCGACCAAAGGGTATGTTGAAGGAATGTGTGTAAAAAAGTAAAATGTTGATGGTGAAAAATGTGACAACTAATATTGTAATAGATTAAAATGCTCAACAATGAGCTTACAGGCAAAATAGAAGGTATAGTAGATACGTTGGTTTTGTGATAATGTTGTGCAATTTTTACCTGATTCTGAAGAGCTTCAAGAAGCTTATCGTGGTGGCCCTGAACGGCTTTGGTGTCTGTGAGACCCGGGCGGTCTGCAGTGACCAACACAGCGGCACTGAACAGAGCCAACTCGGTATCAGTCATGCACAAAGCGTTAAGGTTCGACGTAAAGCGAAGAACGGCCGTAGCAAACCCAGCCTGCAATACAACGAACATATTTAAATTGGGATGGGGAAGCGTTTAACTCACTAAAAATACCTTTCTATTAAATATTAGGATGTTACTCTTAATATGGATCATATTGAGTCACTTAATTTATAAGAAATTGAAGAACAGTTTCGTAAGTACGTAAGTAGTAAATGACGTACATGAAGTGACCTTAAATCGTATTTACAGAAAATTTGTGATCCCCTATTAGTAGCCCAGACCTCAAAGGGTAAAAGTACGTACAAGACAGTTAATTTAGGGGACAAAAGGTTTGAAATAAAGTAAAATGATTTTAATTAATTTTAAATATTTATATTAATATTTAAAAATATATATTAATATTATGAATGCTAACTTAAATTAATAGCTATTTAAGCAATATAATACAATAAACCCCTGAAACAGCAGTCGAAATATCAAGCAGGAGAACTGAACAGATCACAGCTTTAATCAAAAAGTCAGGAATTACGTTTTATTTGAATCTTACTATTTACGAATAATCATTCTTAAAAAAAGTAAGCAATTGGTAGCAGTATTTCTATATTTAAAAAGAAAAATAACTACTGGAAATTATTTAAATTTTACGAGTATTTAGACGCTTTTCAATTATTAACGTGGCTATTACCAAAAAATACTCGGTGAAACTGCACAGTAATAATGTAAATTAATACTTTCATGTATATTTCTTTAATCTTATCCACTTCCTAGTTGGAGCGTTGGTCTTCACAATTTTCAAAGATAAAGTACATTATGAAGTACGAATTGTCAGCTACAGTTTATGCTCTCCTGCTTATTTGTTGAACTATTCGTTGAATGTTTCGAGGAATGTAATCGTATAAAATGAGTGACTACCTTTTTACTGTACAAATTGAAATATTCACTCACGTCATATATGATTGCAAGCTGCTGGTGAGTCATGAAGAGTCCGTCATCAAGAGTTAGAACCGAGTCAGTGGCAAACCTTGCTGAATTTGCCAACCAAACTTCAAAGAAGCCCACCTGAAAAGAAATTTATAATTATGGAACACTTACACAACTAAAGAATAAACATATTATACTGAGTCGCTTTTTTAAACATAATCATTATGAAATATAACATGATGGACGTATTGACATTGGACATAAAAAAATAATGAAATAAACAATGTTTATTTGATTTTAACAATTTTACGTAAAACAAATTAAATGTTTAATAATTTCGTAGGTTTTCACGCCCAGATTTGGTATTGTGGCTTTTGGTTTAAGTCGTGTGTGGCGGATTTTTCTGTACCAATATTTCGCCCGCCATTGCAAGAGTCATTCTCAGGGGTAAAATTCGTCAACCCTGAAGATGACCCCTACAAAGGTGGTCCAGAGAAATTCGCCATACACAGCTAAACCCAAAAGACACAACACCATATAAGATATCACTTCTATATAAGGAAACTAGGATTTTTTTAATTATGCTAAAATAAAATAAAACATTAAAATCATATATCAACTTATGAACCATCGCACATTAATTTATATGCAAACTAACTACTGTGTAAGACAATTAAATAATTGTATATCTATCTGGTAGATAATCAAATTATAAAAAAATAAAAATACATTACAAAAACTGCTGTGTTTGAAGTATGTGATAAAATAAATAAAATAATATTTAACATATTTTATAAAAGTTAAAAAAAAAACAGAAATTACGTTTTATTTTAAGTTAGACATTCTAATATGAATTAATACATATATAAAAAATACATATTTTGTGCCAATACATAATATCACATGAATATTAAACATTCTCATTACTTTACGTAGTTATATTTCGCACTAACAATTAATGAAAAAAAAAACACTAACCATTTTTTAACAACTTGTAACATGGCCACAGCAGGATACTCGTAAAGCAAGAAGTCTTCGATAAATAATAATATCTTAAAATACGATGAATAAAACATAGTGTGATTTCCTCACTATGCTGAACATTTAAATAGAACTGTCAATGCAACTTGGCATGTGTTGAGCATAAATTATTCATATTTTATTGAATTTAAAAAGCCTATTTATGTAAAGTTTGTTTTTTTGCTTTTGTTATATACGAGTATTTTCGCAAGTGGCAGGGTATTCACGTGGTGACGTAAAGACCTAGACATTGGCAGCAGAAAGTGATCGGGAAAATCGACATATGGGGTTATTTAAATCTAAAAAGAAAGTGCACATGATATTTTTAAAGATATAATTAAGTAATTAAATTAAATAACAATATACTCTTACTTAACGATACTTATTAAATACTCACATAAGCGCTTGCCATTTTATTTTAGGAACAAAAAAAAAATACAGATAAAAATGCATACCATTTTACTGGTCAAAGTTTCTATTATTTTTGTTTTAAAATACGATAATCTTACATGACAATAAGCAACTCAAATAATTATCAGATAAAAAGCCTAGGATTGTAAATTTAATTTTAACATCGTAATATTTAACAACTTTCTATTACAATAAACATTAAGTATATTATCAAACGTCAAACGACACGATAAACGTGGAATCTTTGCAATCGAGCTTATAAAATGATGATCAAGTCATTTAATGCATATTTTCATTAAACACGGTGAAAAATCTAAAATAATTTGTAAGTGTGAGAATGATCAAATGTAATGTCCAATATTCGCTAATATTAATTCATTGTCATGAAATAAAACATAATTGTATGTTTGAGTAACACTATAGGACGTATCGCGTAACTGTGTATATTTAAGTAATTTTTGACTATTTAAACATATTTTTTAGTTCAAGTAACGTTGAAAACATTGGAATATTAGCAAGTTCCTGCTAATAATTTCAGAAAAAAAATACGCGTAAATAATAATTTAAAACATAAATAAAAATTTAAATGTTTGCTTACAGCAACATTCATTATCGAGCTCATTTAGATTTTTTTCATTTACAGTTTGAAATGATCGATTTCGAGTTTATTTATTTGAGATCTTCGCATTAAGTACCTTTCTAGAGCAAAATTGATAAGTATTGATATAGTAAGGAGCTGTAGAGACAAAATAAGCATAAAATAAAGCTTATTTAAGCTAAGCGTGTAAACTTTTTGCAATTTTTTTTTATCTAAGTCTAATCATCCGATTTTCTTTAAAAAAACCGATGGAACAAATCACCAAAAAGATATGTAACGGATATGGGAAGAAGAATGTTTTCAATTAAACGAATATTTATTCAATTTCAGAAAGGTATTGGAAAAATGGAACAGCCTATGTCCGTCCTACGTCACTTTTGAACGACGTAGGAACTTTTTTACGGGATATTGTGTTTATCCCGTATAAAAGGTATCTCCTAATAACAGAGATGCAAATGATAAGAGAGGTACTCTCACAACAGGTAGTTACTACAATATTCTCGTACGGGTTTTCTATTGTATCAGGATAATAGTTACAACTTCAGCTCGTTCTAAACTCCCTGGAAGGCTCACATTGGGATCCTATGATATGATCGATCGTTTCTCGGCGTGTACCTTAATCAGGATGAGTTGATCATCCTGGCTGAGTTCCGGGAAGCCTGGCACGCGCTTGGCAAACTCCACGACGCGTTGCACAGCCGGCGTGACGCGCAGTGACAGTTGCTGCCACAGCCAGATGCGCGGAAGCTCGTGCACGATGGGTGGCGGGATGGCAGCATGGCGCTGCATGGCGTTCGAGGGCGCGGCGTGCGCGCGGTGCGCGGCTCCAACTGTCTGCGCGAGCGCTACTAGCTCGGAGTTTGCAGCATTCGCCGGGCACGAGCTGGTGGCAGCGGCTGGCGCGCTACCCAGGGCAGCCGTTGCTTCGTCAGCAGAGCGCTCGCGAGAACGCTTCGGCACGCGTCCATACCTCACAGCTATAAAAAAAGATTCATTTAACACATCTAAGAAGATGGACTGACGACATTAGAAGAATAGCGGGAGCGGCCTGGATGCAGAAGGCAGAGGATCCAAGAGAATGGAGACTCATGCGTGAGGCCTACGCTCAGCAGTGGACGGACAAAGACTGATGATGAAAAGAGATGAAAAGAATAGGAGAGGGCAAGAGGCCCGATGATGATGATGAATACAAATATACTTTTTTCCCGGCGAGCGTAGCTTAGTAGTCAAAGCGTTTGCTTGCCAAACCGAAGATCGTGGAGTCGATCCCCGACGATGATTACAAAAAATATATTTTTAATTGATTTCTAAGCTTTACAACCCCTTGTATTGGTGTGAATTTGATCCCTCACCCGTAAAATGATAGTCATAACCTATTAATCAAAATTGGTGGTAGATGAAAGTCGTCCCGTGAAGACCACCCGTTCATATTGAATTCCTGTAATAATAAGGATGGTGTGTGAATGTCAGGCTATAATCTATTACTTCGGCAGATCAATTCTCCACATGCATCGCTTAGGCATGTGTAGAATGGTAAGTGTCATAGAATCCGCGTCACATATCTTCAACCTAGATATACTGAATTCATCGCGTGAATTTCATCAAAAAATGAGTGCGGAATCTAAGGATAGAAAGCGATGAAAAGTTACATGTATATATATATATGGTTATGTGTATTATGTGATCCACGACCAGCATATTTTAATAACTTGTATAGCATACTCACAATCGCGACTCATCCCGACTGCCAAGCACTTCTTAAACCGGCAAAATTGACAACGATTTCGATTCAATCGTATTACCAAACACTTCCCGTCTCGCAAGCACCTGTACTCTATCTGCTTCTGGATGCTCCGCCGGAAAAATCCCTGAAAACAAAAACATCTTTAGAATTTTGTAACTTTGAACGAGCATAGGGAGCGGTGTACAAATATTGTACGAGTACATTCCAAGTATTGTACAAGATTGGAAAAATACAACACGAGAGGAAACATAGAACAACGGGAAATGTTGCAAATACTCAGTTTATTATTAGTATTTGCAGCAAGTATTCGAGGACATGAACTGTAGCGCTTATGGAATGGAGATCGAGATCCAAGATTCTGTTGCTGTAAAACAATCTACCGGATTGATACTGCGAAGAAAGACTCAGTTTACCACAACTTCAAAAATAAAATATGAAGCAACAAAGAGCATCTAATTTCATTGCTTTCATAATTCCAAGAAAATTAATTTAGTAAGTAATATAATACACCCGATAAGCTTTTAGTTGAATTTAGATTCTAATTTTTCGAAATTTCTAGTGCAGATTCATAGTTTACAAAAGTACCAACTGGAAACCCCAATTCCGGTTTTCAAAATATGATAATGTTTCTAGTGATGGTCTATAAATGTAACGATCTTAATATCTGTTTTATATGATAATTACTTATTATTAATTGTACTGATGATATTGGAGAACATCTAGGGTGGTTGTTGGACACTTCGTAAATTAATTTTAGTACAACTTTTGAAGAGTGTTAGAAAATTTAATTAATTTTATTAAAAATAAAATAAACCACGATTCAAATACTTATCAAGTTATTTAGGACATTTAGGTTAATACATTAAATAGATCTAATAATATATATGAATGATAATACTTCTTCATCTTTTTATATATGATATAAAACATGTAAGATTATAGAATATACTATTATATATATATATATATATATATATATATATATGCACATTTCTTACCTTGTTTTAACATGGATCAAACATATTGCTGTTTAATCCAGCAAGTAATAAAAACAGTGCTCGGTGAGATTCATGTTAACACTATCCAGCCCGCGCGTTACGCGATTATACTTACGCTGGAGGCCGACTGTATTTTGAAAGATTTTTTATCGTCATGCGATCAAATAAAATTAAATATGACCCTCACTGAAAAGGTTTGAGATCTTTGAATTATGGTCGAAAGTAAAAACAACACATGTCTAATAACAACACAAGCTGTGTATAGTTGGCCACTAAGCGTTGGCGGAACGATCGCACCGCACACATGTTGTGTGATCCACCTTTAACGTTCGGCCCGGTGATTACACACATATACGAAATATTCATCAATTTCATTATGAAATGAATCTCATAGTGAATGTTTAAAATATAAATACTTTTAATGTTATAATTTTTGTTACAGTAATTTATTATAGAGTATTTTACTCACAATTAATGTACTAGTGTGAAAGTAATAATTGATACATGTATATTTTTATATTTAAATAATTATTTTTCATGTTCAATTCACTAAGCATTTGAAACGTTACAGTGGGAACATAATTGTTGTCTAGCATCATATCATACACTTTGCAACTGGATGTGGTGTAATGTTAGTATGTATTTGGGGACTTTACCTTGCACCCCTCGCAAGACGTCACCCCGTAGTGGTACCCCGACGCCTTGTCACCGCAGACTTTGCAGGGAACGAAGGTCTTGCTGCCTGTAGCAGGGCTCGCGCTGTCTGCTGCTGCGAACTGCTGCTGTTGCTCTGCAATCACAAAAAAACACAACTGTAGCAACAAACAACACTCTTATATGTTCATGTTGTTTATCGAGACGTGTTAGAGTTGACTCTATGCGCAATATCTCTCACGCGCCTGTATTGTCTCTATTATTTTTTACAGCTGTTAATCTAGCCACATCACCAAAAGCTAATGCAGGTGTGATTTTGTGAGGAATGACGAGGTGATGGAGTGGACAAGGAAGCCTTCCATACTACAGTCGGTCAAGAGGCGAAGGGAGACCTTGTTAGAACATATATTAGAAATGCCGCAGGAGAGCATAATGTAAAGCTGCCTTTTCTTCTAAACCCCGGGTTAGCGCCGTAGTGGAAGGGCGTCGGGAACTATATATAGAATGTACTCGGCGGAGCTTTGGGAGGCGCAGCTGACATGGGATGTGGCGAAAACAATGGCGGCGGTTCGTGAATGCCACGTGCTCCTGTTATGGGTGAGGACATGGTAATGATGATTTAATGATCAGAACAATTTCTAAGAATATTCCTTTAAGCATTCATGAGCAACAGTCACAATAATGACCGAATTATATCAATTACAATGAGCATTCGGTCAAAATTTCACTGTATTCCACTAGGAAACTGTTCATTATTTATCTATTATTTCGCCACAAATTGCTGCCGCATAGTTATATAATCCTTTCCCTCTTGTAATTCTAATTCAGTCTAATAGATTTGACTAATCTAATAGAACAATTCTATCTATTTCTATTCGTTTACAACAACTACTTTTTTTCCAGTGAATTATATCATGTTTATGGAGTGTAATATTTATTTTAAAAACATTTACTTCGCGACATCATCGAACAAGTATTTGGAGGAAATACGAGTTTGTTATTTGAGATTTACACGTGGCTGCTTACTTACGAGAATGCAGGAATTGCTGCACGAAAAAACTTTATAAAGTTTAAAAGAAAAAAAACTTATTTTCGATTACCGGCTAGCAAATTGAATGATTACTGGAATTAATCACATTACAGAGTATTGCATACCTGAGTGCTTTTCCTTTGTACGTACAGTGAGGCCCCGCTTAACGCTGTCTCGTTTAGCACTGTTTGGCTTTAGCGCTCTTTTATTTCAACCCGGGGTTATTCCCCGAAATTGTGCATAAACAGTGGAAAAAATAGTGGAATTAGCGAAACAAACCGGTTTAGATGAGGTAAATGTGGAAGACGTCGAAGAAATAGTTCAAAAAACAGCAGCTAGTCTTTCTAATGATGAGCTCAAGGAATTAACTGAGAAAAAAGAAAACAAAAATATTGATATTAGTGATTTCGAAGAAGAGCAAAAAGAACTTTCGATGGCGTTTGTAAAAAAGAGTTTGACCACTATAACTGAAATTATGGACCAATTTGTTGAAAATGATCCAAATTTTGACAGGAGTGCAAAAGCAAGACGGGGTGTTACAGATGCTTTAGCCACATCAACAAGTTCTAACAGAATGCGAAAGGAAAACGCAAACTACATTAGATGCCTTCTTGAGAAAAAGGCAAAAAAATGTAAACACAGAATAGACTGAATGATCTGAGTGACTTAAATTTTTTTATTTTTATAAGTATATTTGTTTATATTGTTTCTATTTTTGTAAGAAAAAAATGTTTGGTTTTATTTTTATTCAAAAAAACGTAATTATTAAATTTAATACCTTACCAATTGTCTATCCATCTACCCCTAACCCCATTATTTACATGTTAAGATAGCCTTGTTTAGCGCTGTTTCTCATTACGCTCTAATTTGATGGAACATATCCCCCGCGTTAAGCGAGGTCTTAATGTATTGCGTAACTGAGTGCTTTTCCTTTGTACGTACTTGAAGCATTAGGGTTAGAAAAAAGTGTTTACATACACAATACATAATTAAAAAATAGATATGTAAGAACCTAGAGTCACTTTTATGACAGTAAAAATGTCACCAGAGCTTTAGTTTTTTTATGCGGAAAAATTCTCTGCAGTCGATCGTATTTCTGCAAGAAATTTTGTGTAAAAAATATATGTTTAATATATCATTTTAATTCGATCAGTAAATCATGATTTTTTTAAGCCATGAGCACTTGTGTTTTATAAGATCAAAATAAGCTAAATGCAAAATCATTTAGGTTCAAATTTTATATCGAGAAAAATAAAATAATACAGACATACGAGTATTTTGAGCGTTCATTTACTTTATTTTATAATACATTGACAATGGCACATCGTTAGCGTGATAATTGTTACATCACTGATTGCTAGCAAAAATGGATGGGTCACCGCCAGTTATTAACCACGTGTCTCTTTAGGACTAAATAGTACACGCCTCGGGAGCGAACACTAGTCGGATGACTAGAATGATTGCATTTCTTAGAATGCAATTTACAAATCACTCAAAAATATGCATCGGGCAATACAGCTGCCGTCTCTTTAAGTTCTCAGGTTTCTTCCCTGGAGATGGTGGTCCTTAAGGTGCAGATGTGTCATGGGATAAGCCAATGGGAATGGTAATTGACAGAACTGAATGGAGTTAATTTATGGTGACCATATGTTCCAGATATGGAACGGATATGGGAAAAAACTTTTACTTTGCTAATCAAATCCAAAACATGAAGGTAAAGATCCACTGATGTACAGTAATGGAATGCGTGGATTTTGGGTTGTTGCGAGTGAGACGGATGAGTTGTTCTCTGATAGTTCTACCTCAATAGCGGGGGTCATCATAAGATGGTGATGCGTTGATAAAGTGATGCCATTGGGTAGCTTAGCTATCAGGTGATAGTACCCGTACCTGCTAGAACGTCTAGCGCGGTAGTGCGTTCTCTGTACTTTTTTAGGATTTCGTTGGAAGTCGATCGAGAGATGGGACTCCTTTCCCTGACTTTCTTTTCGCCATCAAATCCTATGAAAATATATCATTTTAAACAATAGTAACATTAAACCTAAAAAACAGCTATATGTACATATCTGTATTATACACATGTCTATAGCTGTATTATAAGTATGTTTGGTAAGTTACTTTATTAAACATAACTAAATACAAATATGGTATTATTTATATTTTTAGCATTCAATTTGAGATCCATTTTAATATTAAAAAGAGAAAACTTTCATATCTTGTTTTAACATGGATCACACTGAACACTATTTCAGTACGTTTGTGCACGTTGAAACTCATGAAGCTTTCATACAGGTATATCACGAAACTGCAGTCTTCCATCAAGTGAAACAGTACTCGGTGTGATCCATGTTAAAACAAGGTATAATTTTTGTATCTATTTAACTACTATTGTTATCAAGATTTTGACTTGATCGATTTTAAATGCTGAAAGAAAACTTATGCATGAAATATTTTAATTTTAAAAATTAGAAAGAAAAGAAAAATAAATAACTTTGGAGGTTTTCCCGGCCAGATTTGGAATTGTGGCTTTTGTGTTGAGCTTTGTGTGGCGAATTTCTTCTAACATACATTTTTACACTGCTTTTGCAGGTGTCATCGTATCTATAACTCTATAAAATCGTCCTGCAATGGTGGTCGAAATATTTGTTGGAAGAAATGCGCCACACACGATTCAACTTAATAGCCACAATTTCAAAAAAATATGTAAGAAGAGTATTCGCTTCTTATTTGTATTTCGTGAATATATATTATATTATAAAACCACATTCATTTAATGTAGCTTTAGATTATTTCAATCGATAATAATTCTTGGTGGAATTTCAGTGCAAGTAAGGAAATCTAACTTTTTCTACGGTTTTATTTCAAATTAATGTGTTTCGGTTTCACCCAAAAGCCCTTATAAGTATTGTATTATTTTAATACGTAATAACATTTGTATTTTTTGTTATGTGGACTGTGGCAGCTGACAGAACTAAGTGGCGGCCATTTATGGTGGCCGTAACGTTCGTATATGTAACGGATATGAAAAGAAGAATGCTTATACTCGTTGGAACTGATGAAGCCTTCATTAATAAGGGAGAAACTATTGTCTTACAGTAAGTGATTATACATTGCTCAGGGTGATGACCATGTTAAAACACGGTATGAAATATTTATAACTTTTAAATTTACGGTTTCAATCAATTATTTCCGGCGTATAGCTCAATGGTCAAAGCGTTTGCTTTGCAAGACAAAGATAGTGAGTTCGATCCCCGAGGGAGATTAAAAAATAAAACATTTTTTAATCGATTTCTGAGCTCTAAAATACCCCCGGTTGGTGCGAATTTGATCCCTTACCCGTAAAATACCAGTCATAGCCTATTAAACAAAATTGGTGGTAGACGAAAGTCGTCCCGTGAAGACCAACCATTCATAGTAAATTCCTGTAATAATAAGGATGATGCGTGAATCTCGGGCTGTAGTCTATGACGTTAGCGGATCAACACTTCACATGCAGCGCTAAGCCATATCCACCATGGTAAGCGTCATAAAATTCCACAGATGAGACTTCAAAAATTACTATCACCATCTGTCGGTATTCTCCTGTATGTGGTTACATAAAAAATATATACTTGTATATATATGCACCCATGATTATGAAAGTGGTGTAAGGCATATTTCATTGGTTCTGAGATATTAAAAGGTTTGTGTTTTGCTGTTGGTCGAAAACCGATGAAAGTGACAACTTTGTGTTGCATAAAATGCTATATTAACATTTTTTAAATTTATGTTAGATGAAGATTATATTAAATCACAACAATGTGAACTGAAATAAATGAATACGTATTGTTTTCCAATTCGTGACTTAAACCATTTTCATTATTAAGGGCACATATATATATATGGTGTTTTTAATGTTAATTACCAAAAGTGTCAAGGTTATGTAAAAAATAAATAATATGTTCTACGTGGACATTTGTATTGTAAATGTCTAACGAATAATATGCAATGATTCTTATGTAAGGTCGCCCGAGAGACATCGCAAGTACACGGACATGTGTTCATGAAGTCGGTAAACTGCCTTTACCGTTACAAGGTATTTTCTCTAGGCAAGCGTTTCTTTAGTACTCGAACAATCTTCATTCAATTCCGCTCTTAAAAAGTCTTATAAGCGCTTCAAACAATATTAAAGCTTTAATTTTATTATATATTATTATCAAACCCCTTTATAAATAACTCATTAAATACAAATATATATTTAATGGAATTTATTTTTATGATCGTATGTATATGAGTTGTTGGAGTGTACGGCTGCCACAAATTTCTACTAAAATATATCACCTCCTTTCTTTGACTAACGAGACATAGTTAATTAACCCTATCCAGTCCGATTACACAATATCTGTGTAATCACCAGGCCGAACGTTGAATGCGGGTCACACAACATGTGCGTGATCGTTCCGCCAACGCTTAGTGGCCGACTATACACAGCTTGTGATGTTTTTTCAAACGTTAGTGGCCGATCACACAACATGTGTTTTTTTTTACTTTCGACCATAATTCAAAGATACCAAAAGCTTTTCAGTGAAGGTCATATTTAATTTTATCTGAATATAGATTGAGGAATTCTTTAAAACAACAGTCAGCCTCCCGCGTAAGTTTAATCGCGTAACGCGCGGACTGGATAGTGTTAATGCATTGAGCCGCCCATTATGAAAACAAGGTCCAAACAACGGAAGTGTCGGGCTTATCATTCGATTTTCTTAAAAATTCCAATTAAAAAATAGCCCAAAAATATGCTTTGGATACTACAGCTACCATTTTTTCAAGTACTTGGACTTGTAAGTTGCTCTGGAGGTTGTCGGGAACCATTTATATTCCCAAGTGGACCTTCAGGTACAGTCAATAAATCCTACAACTAAATATGGACATTGACAGATAATACAGTTCTTTAAGCACTCAATTTATCAGGAACTATAAATATCCCAAGTTTTCTTTTGAAGCAGATATGTCCTAGAACGATGAATGAACAGTGGCAGCTGACAGAACTAAGTGGCGGCAATTTGTAGTGACCATATGTTCCAGATATGGAACGGATCTGGGAAAGAAGATGCCTGGCAAGATACTTATTATAAGAGAAGTCAGGTACATAATATGCATGATTCCCTAATGCCTACGGACGTGAGCCTGGCGTTCGTGAATCAGCATATTTTAGTATTCAGATGATCGGCCCGATTATTTGGTTCTACAGGGCGGCTCCAAGCAACCATTGATAAGAGGTGTAAGCAAGCGGTCACTCTTCAAAACACGACCTGCATCCAATTTGGGGACGAAATGCAGCGGAACGGTTAAATATATTACAGAAAGTTTAATTTTATAACTGACCACATTCGTACTGACACAGTGGATACTGACAATTTATTTAATCTACCGCCAATTCATTAGTTTACTGTCAAAACCTTGAATTAGTTACTGAACAAATAAATAAGTACAGGACGTTTCTGAGAGTGACGGTTCGTAAGCTCTCCGAAGCGATCCCTGATGTCAGCAAAAACTCTATTGACAAGATTTTTACGGAGGATCTAGGGCAGGGATCGTCAACCTTTTTATGCCTAGCGCCCACTTTTGCCTATTTTTCATGGTAAAATTTCCCTACCACCCACCAACCTCGCTATAATTCAATTTAGTATATGGGTGGAATTTTTTTTAAAAGGAATGTAGGAGATTTGAAAATCTAGAAAAATCGCCCACCGCAAACCACGGAAGTCCGTACCGGCCACTAGTGGGCGGTACGGACCAGGTTGACGACCCGTGATCTAGGATATGCTAAGGTTTGCTAAGGTTTACGCCACCAACGAGCTTATCGCAAAATTTTGATGGGGTATTGTCAAACACCCACCCTACAGCCCGGACTTAGCCCCAAGTGACAACCATCTCTTCCCTGACATGAAGAAACGCCTAGGTGGAACGCATTTCGGCGATAGAGAAGAGCTGGAAGAAGCAGTTCTCAGGGCTCGGGCATTCAAAAGCTCGTATACCGCATGCAAAAATGCATTGACGTCAGTGGCGATTATGTAGAAAAATAGGTAAAAGTCTGAACAAAAATGTACGCATTCATGGAATTAAATATGTTTTACACTGTGAAAAATCACTGGAAAACTTATTATAACCCTCGTAATTCACAAGCATATTATTATGCAAGCAATATTGCATATTAAATGTGTGAAAGAAAACTGCGTATATAAATTTAAAAAACCAAAACTCCGCGCATGGCCAGGCAATGTCACCACATCAGTGTCATTGTCACGTATAGTTAATTCCATTGCCAAGTTTAACAGAAAACGTCCAATACGGAGGTTAACGAATGCATGGTTTGACATACATATTTACAACGTCTGCGGGCTAAAGTATAACGCCAGGCGACATAATATACATATAGTGGGTCTGAAGGAGGTGACCACTGTTATTGGGCGCACTGGACGTCTGGTACCTGGGTCATTTGGCGTACGGGACAACTGGTGCACTGGCTTTCTCTCTAACCTAACCTAACCCTATTATTGTTAAGTTAAGTTAATGACTATAAAAAGGTTCAGGTTTCTAAAAAATATGAATGAATACTTCTATACTTGGTTCTGCATTTTTTTTATGTAAACATATACAGGAGAATACCGACATATAGTGATAGTGATTCTGAAGTTTCATCTGTGGAATTGATGGACGCTTACCTTGCTGCAAGTAGCTAAGCGCTGTATGTGTAGTAATGATCTACCAGCGTCCTAGACTACAGCCCGACATTCATGTATCATCCTCATTATTACAGGAATTCACTATGAATGGGTGGTCTTCACGGGACGACTTTCGTCTACCACGAATTTCGATTAATAGGCTATGGCTGGCATTTAACCTAAGGGACCTCAAATTTACACCAACCGGGGGTATTTTAGAGCTCAGAAATCGATTAAAAATATATTTTTTTAAATCTCCGTCGGGGATCGTACCCACGACCTTCGGCTTGCCAAGCAAACGCTTTAACTACTGAGCTTTACCCGCCGGAAGATATACCTCATAAAATTCCCAATCAACTTTTATATATGATCAGTTGTACGTTTGTTTATATAACATAAATAGTTTGAATTTCATCAGGAGATAAAAGTGATATTGTGAGTGACATTAAAACTTCTATAGTAAATCTGGGGAAAAATATGTCTTCTAGGTACTTCCTATCATAGAGTAGAAAGTTCAACCTGGAACACGTGTTATAAACATAATTGAACATAATTGGAAAATTAATTATCGATTAATTACAATATTATCAAACGCTTTAGACTCCAATTGTGTCAGCTCAAAAAAATGATTTGAAGTTTCAGTGATAAAACAAAAAATATTGTTGCTGATTGAATATGATTAGATATTAATCAAATTCGCTGGTAGGCGAAAGTCGTCCCGTGAACACAATCCACTCACAGAGTTTCGCGACGATGCGTGAATACTGTGTTGTAGTTTATTGCGGATAAATACTTCACAGATGTGTGTTAACATCAAATAAAGATCGACCGTCGCTTCTCAAGCCCCCGGGTTCTTTCCCTGCACAACATATGTTCCCAGGTGGACCTGCGGATGCATATATATTGGCATGACAGCTGACAGAACTGTGTGGCGGTAATTCGAGGGGCTTATATGGAAAGAGTCGTGTACGGTTAGAGATATCGCGAAAGTGGCATTATAAACACTAAGGATTAATGTTCTCAAACCAGTTAGCAACTCCTAAAGCTAAAGAAACGTACAAGATTGAGCCTACATTAAGGATTAATGTTTTTATATCCAGGAAGCGACTCCTAAAGCGAAACGGTCCAAGAAGAGGCATTAAGTTAGGATAAATATTCTGAAATCCGGGAATCAACTCCCAAAGATAAAAAACGCACTAGATTTGACCACCAGTAAGGATTATTGTTCTCAAATCCGCGACTCCTACTCTTAAATAGTCCGAAACTCAAAGATTAGGCCTCCAGTATGGATTAATGTTCTCAAATCCGGGAAGCGACTCCTAACGCCAATCGGTTCGAAAGCGGGCGTCCAGTTTAGTGTGGTATTGAGTAACGAGACCGCGCGAGGGGCATTTTTACACGGCGAAATGATGTAATAATAATGGACTGGTGTGTTTTTTTTTGCCCGGCCAAGTGCGAATCGCCCGAGGCGAAGCGGAGGAAGGTCAATGGCCTGGGCCCGAGCGCGGTCGTTCACCCCGCTAGTCACAAGCTCGCCTCTCCCAGCAATGCGCTGCAACTCCCGCCATTACTGCCAGCGAGGAACGTCTCGATCCGATGCTCTTTGTGTCTTTACACTTCACACTGAGCCACAGAGCGATCGTTAATTCATTAACTCCATTTCATTATTAGATAATACGCCCTGAGGCACACAAAAAACCCTTAAATTATAAGTTTGTGAACATTTTCGATGTCTTTGGTAAGATTTTAATGAATCGTATAACTTGCAGAGTAACTTCGCGATTCGTTGCTCTTTTGAAACGTTTTATCGTCAAACTAAACCACCGAACATTATCATCATTTCATTTTAGGATCACATGTCCTATCGCATACAAAAAAACCGTTAAAATATAAGTTTTGGGCTGATTTAAAGGAATTGTAATGCAATTTTAACTTGCATAGTAACTAACGTCTTGATCAGTTACTCTATTGTATCGCTTACACTCCACACTAAGCCACACTTTACTAATTCATTAATTATGTACCTTCATTACATGTCCTGAGGCATACAAATAACCCTTTTAATTTTGAACGTTTTCAATTGTATTGGCCGTATGAGTCACAGTGCATTGCTGATTTTATGGAATGGTAATATACTCGCAGAGTAGCATCTTGAACTGTTACTCTTTTATAACGTTTTATTGACAAACTAAGCTAAGTTCAGTAATAAATCAATTATCATCATTTCACTCTAACAATACGTGATGTGTAACATGCAAGAAACCCTTTTAATATGTGCATTATCGTTGATTTTTGTCCACATACTGATTTAATCAAGGAAGATAAGCACCTAGTAAGAACCATCTCAGAGAGGCGAGCCTGATGGCTCGGTCACATCATGCGCCACGATGGTATTCTTCACGACATTGCTGATGGTTGAGGGTAGAAACTGTAGACGGCGCCCTAGACGGGAGTATTTGCAGCAAGTGTTCGAGGACATGAGTAGTTGCTCTTATGATGAGCTGAAGAGGGTTGCGGAGGACCGAGAGGAGTGGAGATCGAGATGCAAGATTCTACAGCGCCTGTATCATCCGCATTCTTCTTTACGGCTGTGAATCGTGGCATTTCACCAAGAGCCAATGCAGCCGTATAATGAGTTTACGTAACATATGAATACGTAGAATACTGGGGGTTCGAGAACAGATGCCTGGGGGTAAGATGGTATGATTTTGTGAGAAATGAAGAGATGAGAAAGCGGACAAGGCAGCCTTCCATACTACATTCGATCAAGAGCAAGAGAGCACACCCGGTCAAGACCAGTGCACTCTATGACGCTCAGCCAGGGAGGCTGGACGCTGCATGCGGGAAACGTGTGTTGTGTTCGTGTTTGTGTGAGGGTTGGGGAGATTGCAAGCATATATTTATCTGATTTAGAAGAGATCCAGATTGTAGGAAGGAGCAAACACAGACCCTGGAGGAGCATTCCATAGCTTACCGGTGGCATTAAGGAAGGAACTTTTGAAACTGTCAGTTCTTGGTCGACATACATTAAGAGTGTATGGATGCTCGGCAAGTGCAAGACGAGTTTGTCGGCTGTGGGTGGGTGCAGAAGGAATTAGTTCTTTAAGTTCCGAAGAGCAGCGACCGTGGTTATATCGGTAGAAAAGACTAAGAGAACCAATCTTACGACTGTGTTCCATTGATTGTAGGTTAGACGTAAGAGTGTCATTGTTTATCAAACGAATTGCTCTTCTTTGAACTGAGTTAATTAAGTTTAGAAGGTATTTTGGGGCTCCAATCTAAAGGTGACTGACGTATCCACCTGAGGTGGACCTGGTTGGGACACGTATTAGGGATGCCGCAGCATAGCATAAACTACAACTGACTTTTTTCAAGCCCTCGAGCTCACGCCTTCATAGGGAACTTCACAGCATGAATTCGGCTTTGTGGCGGTAGTTCGTGAATGCCATAAGCTCCAGTTACCAAGCGGTCACGGTAATGATGATGATCATGATATTAATGTGAAGTAATAATCAATATATAATATTATTAGAAATTAAATATACACTTACAATTAAACATAAAATTATTAAACGCATCAACATTCAGAAAAATATCGACAGACAAATTCAAACCACGAGCCTTGGAACCAACCTTTGCTCTGTTCTTTTACGCCGCCCAGTCCACTCGACTATTTATCCGCCTGAACGCGAAAGATGATGTATTTATACTATTTTTACCATCGTATAACGATAGATGTATCTATAATATATTTAATTTCTAATAATATCGAAATATCGTAAATAATCTACAAAAGAAGATTAGAGTATTAAAAATATTGTAATAAAATTTTAAATCCATTTATAATATGTATTATATTGTTCTTTATATGTGTACCATTCGGAATGCAGGTCAAATAAAAATCACTGTCAATATCGCCTATTTTCTTGAGAAAATCCTATGAAAGTTAAATGACTCAACTTTGCTCAACACTTTCACGAAAATCAACCATGAACCGTGACACCGAAAATGTTTCACGCAACTCCAAAGTCACATTTTATTTTAGCGCCGGAAGAATGGCGCACTGAAGTTATGTCACACACCCCAAGATGAATCTATAAGGAAATTACACAAAAATATTCGTTCACACTTTTTTAACATAACTTAAAAATGACACAGTTTTGTTGTGAGTCATGAATTTAACAGTAATATACTTTTAATACGTAACACATACAGAAGACAGGCGAATACAACTGAGATGGGCATTTGGAAAACTAAAGTACATTTTTAAAGCGAAAATTACGCAATGTCTTAGCACTAAGGAGTTTAACCAATGCATCCTCCATGTATTAACTTATGGCGCAGAGACGTGGAATCTAACAGCAAGTCTGACACATAAAATAAAGGTCACCCAGCGTGCTATGGAGAGATCCATGTTTCGAGTGACGCTAAAAGATAGAATCCGGAACGAGGAAATACGCAGAAGTACTCAAGTAGTGGATGCTACCCAACGAATAGGCACACTCAAGTGGAAATGGGCAGGACATATCTGTCGAAGAGACGACGGTCGATGGAGAAGAAAAGTATTGGAATTGCGCCTAAGAACTGGCAAACGAAGCATTGGCCGACCCCCTGCAAGATGGACTGACGACATAAGAAGAATAGCGGGAGTGACCTGGATACGGAAGGCGGAGGATCGAAGAGGATGGAGACTCATGCGGGAGGCTTACGTTCAACAGTGGACACCAAAACACATACAGAAGAATACTGACAGATAGTGACAGTGATGCAAATATCTCATCTATGGACTGGATTTGACTAATTGTACTATGTGAAGTGTTAACCCGCCTACAGCCCTTATAATTCACAAATCCATTTATTACTACAGGAATTCACTATGAATGGGTTGTGTTCAAGAGACGGCTTTTGTCTTCGTTGTTTCAATCAATAGGCTATGACTGGTATTTCACGGGTGAGGCATAAAATTCATATCAATCGGAAATATTTATAGAGCTTGGAAATTGATTGAAAATCTAGATTTCTGTGCATGCAAACATGATTAGCAAATTCCAAAGAATTTGCTAATTGGTATGCGGAAGAGGGAATTCATGATCTTTCTTTCATATCGACTACCTAAGTGAAGAATACGGTAACCAAAAATTCACGCCATAAAGATCTGTCAGCGGATATTGCCTTGTAATAAGTTATCTCTGAAACTGAAGCTTAACAGAATGCTATCTACGTAGCATGCTATAATAGTCTTATTCGTAGTATCAATCCGGTGAGAACCATCTCAGAGAGGCGAGCCCGATGGATCGGTCACATCATGCGCCACGATAGTCTTCTTCACGACAACGTGGAGGGGATAGTTGAGGGTAGAAACTGTAGAGGGTGCCCTAGTCGGAAGGATTTACAGCAAGTGTTCGAGGACATGAGTTGTTGCTCTTATGCTGAGCTGAAGAGGGTTGCAGAGGACCGAGAGGAATGGAGATCGAGATGCAAGATTCTGTTGCTGCAAACCAATTCACCGGATTGATACTACGAAGCAGAATGTAAATTATGAGCTTATGCAGGATCAACAGGAGCTTTTGAAAAATCTATCCAATTAATTTCTGAAAACTACCATTTTCTAATAGCGGCACAATAAACGAAAAAAAAAAGGTTGTATCTCTTTCATAAGTTTTTTTATGTAAACACAAGCAGGAGAATACCGAAAGATGGTAATAGTCATTCTCAAGTCTCATCTGTGGAATTCTATTACGCTTACCATGGTTTATATGGCTAAGCGCTGTATGTGCAGTGTTGATCCGCCGACTTCATATACTACAGCCCGATATTCACGCATCATCCTTTATTATTACAGAAATTTACTATGATTGAGTGGTCTTCACGGGACAACATTTGTATACCACAAAGTTTAATTAATAGGCTGGTATTTTACGCGTGAGGAATCAAATTCACACCAACCAAGGGGTATTTTAGAGTTCAGAAATCGTATTAAAAATATATATATTTTAATCTCCGGCGGGGATCGAACCGACGACTTTTGACTTGCAAAGCAAACGCTTTGACCATTGAGCTATACCCGCCGGCCTATATATAGTACTGTGCAAAAGCGTGTAATAATTGTGTCGATTTTTGACCAACAATTGGTCGGTGGTGTTAGCGCAGCGTAAATTTTGACGTCGATTTCATATACGTCTCACGCCATTGAAGCGGGCAAAGATTCCGGCACTTAGCTACTCGACTCGAACAGACTGGAACCATAGACTGGAGACCTTGCAGGGCGTGGCCGCCACCGGAGTGGTCGCACCGCCGAGAACATCGCAGCTGTGGCTGCCTTTGTCGCTGAGAACGAAGAAACGTCAAAAAGACGACGGGCCGCGCAATTGGGCATCACCAGACGAACCCTACAGCGACTTTTAGCGGCAAAGTTGAATAGTGAGTGAATTAATGATTTAACTTAGTTAATATAAAATAGATATTTTAGCATTTTGATATTATTCTAAGATTATTGTATAAAAAAAATAATCTTCTTATTTTTTTTTTTACATGCGTTGATACAAGATATGCCGGCGGTTATAGCTTAATGGCCAAAGCTTTTGCTTAACTAGCCAAATGTCGTGGGTTCGATCTGTGACGGAGATTAAAAAAAAGGTTTTTAGTCGATTTCTGAGCTCAAAAAATACCCCCGGTTGGTATGAATTTAATCCCTTACCCGTAAATGCCAGCCGTAGCCTATTTATTAAAATTGGTGGCAGACGAAAGTCGTCGCGTGAAGACCACCCTTTAATAGTAAATTTCTGTAATAATAAGGATGATGTGTGAATGTCGGGCTGTATTCTATGACGCTGGCGGATCAACACTCCAAATGCAGCACTTAACCATATGTTACATGGTAAGCGTCATAGAATCCACAGACGAGACTTCAGCCTTACTATCAACATCTGTCGGTATTCTCCTGTATGTGTTTACATAATTTCGTTAATTCGACATTATTATTATGCCATTACTAGAATATTAATACAATACTAGTTTATCAGACTTAATAATTGTTTATAATTAATTACACTTGTAATATGTCAGTATTATTCCATATTATATTTAAATAATATATCAACGTGAGAGTTCAATTTTTTTGATTTCTCATTTGTTCAATTCGTCAATTTTTTGTATCTCTTCTAATGAAAATGAATACGAAACCCAACACATCGTGTAATTTTATCCGATTTCCCCATTTAGTTCACACACACTTCGTAGAACGATTCATCGGTAACGACGTGGGGCGCATTGGACGTCTGGTGCAAGGGACATTTCATGCACGGGACAACTAGTGCACTGGATGTTTCGCAAACCTTACCCAACCTAAGTTATTTCTTTAACGAGGCGTATAGATCTCTGGACTCTACGATCACTAGACAGATCCTTAGGTTAGGTTAGGTTAGCAAGACATCCAGTGAACCAGTTGTACCGTTCGCCAATTGTACTGTGCGCCAAATGTCCCGTGCACCAGACGTCCAGTGCGCGCCACGTCGTTACCGATGAGTCTTTGAACGAATTGTATGGGAACGAAATTAAACGGAACCATAGTATATTGACTGTTAACCCTTTCGCATCGGTTGTCGGTATATGCCGTCATCAGATTCCCCGACCGTTGACATCGGTTGACGAGATATATCGTATTGCTACTTTCTTAGAAACGTTTTTTTAGCATCATCTGATAGCTAAAGGATACAAGAACCAATGTAATATACAAAAATAGACAAGATAAGTACATTAATGCTTAAATACTAGTTTTATAATTGACATTATAATTTGTATTCAAACCGAGCCGTAATGAAAGGGTTAAAATGTGTGATTATAAAATGACTACATATTTTTAATAGGAAGAGAGGCTTCGTATTTCGCATGGTTGAAAGTCGATACGACCTGAACAATTCCGTAAACAACCGAATTCATTTGGAACGTGTAAAGAAAAATGATCCTTTATGTTTAAAATAAACTGAAAACTCAAATAATACACTATATCGCTGATTAAATATAGATAAATGTTAAAATTGTTATAATTAAATATTTTATTTAATTATTGTTAATATTATGACACCAATTAATTCATTTAAATTCAATCATGAAAAAATACTGTTTAAAAAAAAAATTGAGGTTTAATGTCTTATAAGGATGGGCTTGGTTAAGTTCAGACGAATAGGCACACTTAATTGGCAATGTGACATATCTGTCAAAGAAACGACGGTAGATGGGGAAGAAAAGTATTGAAGTGATGGACGTACTGACGACATAAGAAGAATAGCAGGAGTGGCCTGGATGCGGAAGACATGGGATCGAAAAGGATGATTAAGTTATTTTGCGATTAATTATCACAATCATCAGCAATGATGAAACGAAAAGGTACGGTACGATAGTTTATGGTCCATTGCGGCTCTGCGTCTAAGATCGGAGATATCGTACTACAGCCCAGCGCTTGTCCCAAACCCATAAAAAAGCTTTGTGCTGATGCCCTTACGGCCGCATGGCAAAAAACGTTGGTTATCTTCCACCACAGGTAGAACTACCTTTCTGTTCTTTCCGGACATTTACTTTAGACTAACTGCTAAATGGATAAGCCCTGATCACTGGTCTACCCAGCTAATGTCTGGGCACGGCGCTTTTAATGACAGATTATACTCATTTAACGTAGTTTCAAACCCTAGTTGCCTCTGTGGCGCCTCCTACCAGACCTCAGAGCACATTCTCTGGGACTGTTCCTCTCGTTAGAAAGAGGAGTCCTTTTCGATGCAGTTCGAGGGAATCGCCTCGGCCCTATCGGGCATGCAGAATTTGTGGCCACTAAAAAAAATTCCCATGAATGCGATTCTAATGACTTTCACGGGTTCTTTCTTTTAGCACTTCTGTGCAGTGGCCAAACTTGTTCAGAGGGGACTCCCACTGGACTTATCAGTTGCTAACTGATCATAATCTGAATGAGCGCGTCATCAAGGAGACTTAACTGTCCTCCGGTGTGATGCGGGTGTGAGGCAGGTAGTCCAGTTTATGTTTCATTGTATCATAAAAACACTTAAAAATTGTCGTAAATACATATTTAAAGATTTAATTAACCTTTAAGCGCCCAGTGGTCCCATACGGGACCGAATATTTGCGTCGTTCAATGCCTTAGCAGGCCAATTTTTGTAATGTTTTGTCGGATAATAGATTCAACTTACTTTAATACTATTATTACAAATTAATGTAATCCAATTGTGAAATGAACCATAAGCACTTATGTGTGGGACTGTAGGACATTGAACGACGCAAATCTGCGGTTCCGGAAGGAAACCACTGGGCGTTTAAGGGTTAACATATATGGTATTTAGTTTTATTAAATAATTACTTGCTAAAATAATTCATTGTGAATATTTAACTAAATATATTTGTTTAGTTTACCTTTTTGACTGCAATTCCACCAAGAAGCTAGCAATACGACGTATTTGATGAAGAATGCGGTGACTCGTGCGCAGATATTGTAGGTCCACTTTTATCTTAAACTGAGAATTTCTTAAGGAAATGTAATGTTTACAAACAATATTATTTAACAATTGTGTAAAATATAACACAAATGTATATTTCGGCCAAATTTTTGATGTAAAACAAAAACTGAAGAAATGCTTAAGAACTTTGACGTCTTTATGTGTCAATAGGCAGGAGCCAACTAATAACACTTCCCACACGGACCGACCTAACATTAAATTAAGTCATAACATTTTAAACTACTCATATTATATCTGCGCACTGCACCCGTGAAATGTGATATTGGACTGTTCCATTTTAAAAGTAAGCGAGCATTTCTAAGAAATGGGGAATCAAAACGACACACTCTCACGTATATATGTATGTTCGTTGAAAATAAATTGAAGTATTAAATATATCTCACCAGATTTTTCTAGCTTTCTTTGCGAGCATTGCATTCGCAGGAATAGATCGATCAAACAAAAGGATTTTTCGAACATCGGTGTACTGAACACTACCGCACATACTTAAAAACCAAGACAAGACATGATGATCTTAAGCGTGTTGCTCTTATATATAAACTCACTAAGCAAAATAAAAATTTTCTTGGATTTCTGCAGTGTCACCATCAAGGTTAAGGGCCAATATCAATGCCCTCGTGTGTAAACAATCTTCATGCACATGCATTTTAGCAAATTCATAAAAACTAAGTCAACACATTCTTCTGCTCGATAAGATCTTGTAAAATTAGATTATTTAACAAAGTATAAGCGCCCTAGACGGGATTATTTGCAGCAAGTGTTCGAGGACATGAGTTGTAGCTCTTATGCTGAGCTGAAGAGGGTTGGGGAGGACCGCGGGTAGTGGAGATCGAGATGCAAGATTCTGTGGCTGCAAACCAATCCACCGGATTGAAACTACTACGTAGAAGAACAAAGTATGTGATTGGTATTGAAGGGTTCCGCCGTATTTCGTTCGCAGACAATTCGTTCGGCGCCTCATGGCTAATGACGTGGGGCACACTTGACGTCTGGTGTACGGGACAGCTGGTGCACTGGATGTCTCGCTAACCTTACTAAATATAACTTTTTAAGGATTTTTCTAGTAAACGTAAAATTCAGAGATCCACACGTCTCGTTAACAAAATAACTTAGGTTAGGTTAGGTTTCCTTGATGCAGTAATTCACTTCCCTGCTGCAGTAATTCACTCTATAGCGAACGCCGGCAGCGGAAGAGGAGGACAAAAGGGTGAGAGTTCAGTCGGTAACAATCCGACACTACTCTCCGAATGCTGATTCGCCTAACGTTATTACCGATTAGTCTTTGAATGAATTGTCTGTGAACGATAGGTCGTGACAATTGAGCATTGAAGACCGGACAGAGATCGATCGCTGAACTATGTTATGAAAATAGGGTAACCAAAATCAGACTATTTTCAATCGCTCTATTTTCAGGCATTGCCTTTACTGGGGCAAACGTTGCTAATTTATCGAGGCTATATTTATATCGCCACAAAGCATGGTCACACACAATTATTACTTATTGCAAAACTTACGTCTTTATATACATATATATGTATCACCCAGAAATGATATTATAAAAACGATGATACCAATACAAAGCATTCAATTCATAATCTTTATAAAAAAGAGAAGTCAACAGTCGCATACATCAAGCAAGGCTAGCTTTCAATAAAAAAGCAAAAATTCTTGAGCCAAAGAATATTAATTTAACGCTCCGCAAGCAACTTGCCAAAACATTTGTTTGGAGCATCTTAATGTACGGCTGTGAGACATGGTGCTTATTATATATATATTACGAATTTTCGGAATTTCCTAGAGAGACCATGTCACGAACAATGAGTTTCTCAGGATAATCAAGGAAGATAGGCACCTAATAAGAACCATCTCAAAGAGGCGATCGGTCACATCATGCGCCACGATGGTCTTCTTCACGACATTGTGGAGGGGATGGTTGAGGGTAGAAACTGTAGAGTGCACCCTAGACGGGAGTATTTGCAGCAAGTGTTCGAGGACATGAATTGTAGCTCTTATGCTGAGCTGAACAGGGTTGCGGAGGTCCGAGGAATGGAGATCGATATACAAGATTCTGGTGCTGCAAGCCAATCCACCGGATTGATACTACGAAGAAAGATAAATATCATAAAACGGTGAAAGTGAAGGGAGTGAAGGGAGTGAAGGGTGAAAATTTTCATAAATAATTGTATTTCTAAATATATACTATTTATAAGCAAATCATGAACGATATGGGTTTGTTTGATTTTTGCTGATTGAAGATTGCTTACAGAAACTACGAGAGTAGACGAAGAATTTTTCTTTACATTTTAACCCATTTATATATATATTTAAAAAGTCATAGTAATTTTTAACACTTTAAATACATTATTTGAGATATACTACTTAACCATTCACTATAAGTACTCAAAACAACAGATAATTCCTGAATGACAAGCTTTGGTATAATGATCAAGATTTAGCGTTTAACCTTATTAAAAAATTGGTAAACGTCATAGAATCCGGAGATAAAATTTTGACCTTCATCTGAACGTAAAAATATCACGAACAGAGTAGACCAGTCAAGAAAATTCATTTTGTGGTGAAATGGATAATCATTTTACTCCAAATCAAACAGCATCTAACAAATCAACATGAATAGACTTGATATTGTGGCTTTTGGGCTTAGCCGTGTGTGGCGAATTTCTTCTTACCAATATTTCGACCGCCATTGCAGGGGTCTTCTTCAGATTGATGACTTAGAAGACCCCTGCAATGGCGGTCGAAATATTGGTAAGAAGAAATTCGCCAAACACGGCTAAACCCAAAAGCCACAATATCAAATCTGGCCGTGAAAACCCAAGAAGTTATTTATGAATAGACTTGTTAAAGTATGTCTAAAATGATGGTATAAATAAAAAAATACCAATTCATAGGATGCATATTCGATTACGTATTTTTCCAATATTTACCCAGTTCTCTAAGTAATATTTATACCACAGAACACATAAAGCATCTCCACATGTTGTGTTATTTCTATAGAGACAAAGTGTATATTTGTGCACATAGTTATGAAAGTGGCTGTGAGGCATGGTGCTTATCTGAAAGTGATAAAAAAGACTAGAGGCCTTTGAGATGTGGTCATACAGAAGAATTCTCGGAATTTCCTGGAGAGACCACGTCACGAACAATGAGGTTCTCAGGAAAATCAAGGAAGATAGGCAACTAGTAAGAACCATCTCAGAGAGGCGAGCACGTTGGATCGGTCACATCATGCGCCACGATGGTCTTCTTCACGACATTGTAGATGGGATGGTTGATGGTAGAAACTGTAGAGGGCGCTTTAGACGGGAGTATTTGCAGCAAGTGTTCGAGGACATGAGTTGTGGCTCTTATGCTGAGCTGAAGAGGGTTGCGGAAGACCGAGAGGAATGGAGATCGAGATGCAAGATTCTGTTCATCTTCGTAGTATCAATCCACCGGATTGATACTACGAAGAAGCAGTTATGAAAGTGTTTATTTTAATTCACATTGTTGTAAATTGATATAATATTCATTCAATATCAATTTCAAAAATCTTAATATTGAATTTTATGTAACTTGTTATTATAATTTTAAAATTAATTTTAATTAAAAAAATTAATAAATTAGAAATATTTAGTTTTGATTCACAATTTATTTTAATGATTACATGTTTCGGCCTTCCTGAAGAGCATCTTCAATAATGATATGAAATAATAACATATTAATGTCACTTTCATTGGTTTTCTACCGACATCAAAACGTAAACCCATACATGTTGCGTTTGCCAGTAATTGAAGAAATAGTCTTCTATGATAAGTACCCATTACTTAGATGTAAGCATTATTGTATCGTATATGTTGGCAAACCTAAGTAAATAAAAAAAACCTTTAAATATCTCCAAGCCAAGGAAACATGCTACTTTCGTAATCATGGGCACATTTAATACTTAGCTAGATGTACTAGTAAATAATGTTATATTTGTTTAATGTAATCGCATGCAGGAGAGCACACCCGGTCATGTGTGCACTCTATGACGCTCAGCCAGGGAGGCTGGAAACTGCATGCGGGAAATGTGTGTTGTGTTCGTGTTTGTGTCTGGGTTGGGGAGTTGCAAGTGTATATTTATCTGTTTCTTGAAAAGATCCAGATTGTAGGAAAAGGAAACTCAGACGCTGGAAGAGCATTCCATAACTTACCGGTGGCATTAAGGAAGGAACCTTGGAAACAACCAATTCTTGGTCGACACTCATGAACCGTGTATTGATTGTCGGCAAGTGTAAGACACGTTTGTCGGTTGTGGGTGGGTGCATGAGGAATTAGTTCTTTAAGTTCCGAAGAGCAGCGACCGTGGTAATAACGGTAGAAAAGACTAAGAGAACCGATCTTACGCCTGTGTTCCATTGATTGCAGGTTAGACGTAAGATTGTCATTGTTTATCAAAAGAATTGCTCTTCTTTGAACTGAGTCAATTAAGCTTAGAAGGTATTTTGGGACTTCAATCCAAAGGTGACTGCCGCATTCAAGGATAGGTCGGATGGTCTTGTTGACAGTACAATGACTGCAATAAATATATTTTTAATTGGTCTGCTTAAATAAAATGTTTTGATGGTGTATTTCATATAAATATATTATATTTCTTATAAGTGTATTCAGATTGATGTATTAATGAGAAAAGGTATAAATAAAGGTCCTTATTGTTGTGTGATCCAAGTTGTTTGGCACAATAAGGATCACAATTCACTTTTCATCTCGGACAGTCGCGTAGTGTGTTACGAAATGTAAATACGATCCGAGAGACCCCGGACAGTGTCACGGCGACAACTTCCATTTCATTGAACCCGGCCCGATGATAATTCACGTATCCACGCGGACCGAGCATTTTTCGGTCTCCGCCACAATATTCCTATACATCTGAATTTCATAGCCTCAGTTTACATATTTTGATATTCATTCCGACTGGTGGATGGATGGCATTAACCGGTCGTATTATGTGAGGAACTCTTGAGAACCGGTATGGGCATGTAATGTATGGGGGAGACGGTCGGGGGGATCGGAGCAACTCGGGCTCAGCGAGCATGGATCCCACTGGAGTGAAGAGACCGCAAACGCTACACACAACTAACACAAGAAAACACACTCTACTCGTACTCTAAATAACTAATCGCCAATCATATGCTACTAATCCATAACAAACACACAAAAATTAATCAATCAAGTGCATTTCACTTCACAAATACTGACGCTTGACAATATACTTTTTCAAAAACCTTCTTAATACTCGGAACTCTATGCTGCTAGAGAATCTCTGTTGGGGAAGATGAATATGTCCTTCGAAAGTGTTTCAAGATGGGGGTTACCTCAACCTTGACAATGTCAACGTTTCCAAAACCTAATCGTGCACTTTCTCCACAAAAAAGACTGCAATGGATTCTGTATCTTTAACCTCCCAAAAATTTGGAAATCTCTGCTGTTAGAGAATCTCTGGTGGAGAATATGAACATGTACCTCGAAAGCGTTTCAATGTAGAGTGACCTCAACCTGGTCAATTTTAACGTTTCCAAAACCCAATCATTCACTTTCTCCACCAAATTCGATCCCCGACAGAAATTAAAAAAAAAGATTTCTACGCTTTATAAACCCCGATTAATGCGAATTGGTTCACTCACCCGTAAGACGCCAGTCATAGACTATTAATTAAAATTGGTGGTTCACAAAAGTCGCTGTGAACACCACCCATTCAACATCAACACACATCAACATTCTACTCCTTCATCATGATCAACGGGGAGCAAAGAAGGAACCTCCGCGTGGTGCCCCCTGGAAACGGTTATTTACAATGCCGGCCAATCCTTCTTCTACGGAAACAGCAACAACAAACGCAAAAGACTGCGGCGTGGAGCAGACCCTGTCACACCTCCTGGAGTGTGCGCTGTGCCCGAATAGCTGCAGGCAGGAAGGCCTGATGATGGCCAGAAGTAACGCCATCGACGTCGCCCACTTCTGGACAGACAGGATCTGACCCTGTTGTTTCCGACACGATTATATATATATATATATATATATCATGATCAACACGATATTCACAATAGAAGATAACAATATAATAGTTTGATAAAACACGGCATTGAAAACATCATCAAATAAAAAGATTGTAAAACTACAATTTTGACACGAGTATAAAAACAATGGAATGAAATCACATCCTTTTGCATCATCCGAGTTCGAATCCCAGACGTGATGTTTTATTTAAATAATCCAGATACACCCACTTCCAGAGTCGACATTACGATGTATGTATTCTTCATGTTAACACATGCACATGTCAAGTTCACAAAAAATAGGACTTTTCACGTAAATAATCCTTCGCCATAAATCAACACGGCATGGAGACTTTTCCTTTCTTTAAAACCGCCGTGTAAAAATTATAAACAATAAATTTGTCATTATCGCATAGATTACTTGCATTACGAATTAATTCCACATATCGTTTCATTCTTAGATTCGAAAAAAAAATACATATTTAAATAATAATTTTAGGTCATCTTAATTTTACAAGTATTTCTTTAGCTTGATGATTCTCCATTTCATTATCATAAAAATATTATTTCCATTATTCAATTGATCATTCAAAAAAAAAATTAATATATAAGCTATAAACATGAAAATTGCAATGAGCATACAAAATATCGTTAAGGTTATCGACTGACAATACTTGGAGAAACTGCATAATTATAATTTAATTTTAATTTTAAATAAAAATTAACCAATTAAAAATATTTATTTTCATTTCACAATTTATTTTTAAGTGATTACATGTTTCGGACTCCCCGCGATAGAAAAACAACTACAAGTAACATACCACCATCAAAATAAAATGTGATACAACAAAATGAAAATAATATATGTAATGTGAATTTGGTAATTAATAGTTAGGCCAGACTTATTGAAGAATTAATTTAACTAGGTACGCAAGTACACAACAAAATATCTCATAAATATGTTTTTATATAATATTACTTATGAATAATATGTTTCTTATGAATAATATGTATAATATTCGAAAACATTTAAATGCGGAAAGATCAATATATTTGCAATTGACCCGCAAAGTATTTAATCTTGACATTTATGAATCGCCGTAACACCTTCATGTATGAGTTCCATATGATATATTTAGTCTACGCTGTAAGAGTATGTAGCTCCACAGGTCCTCATTCAGCATTCGGTAATAATCACAAGCGCCTCATGTTTCATACGTTTGTTTAATTTTCGCTATCTTCATTGTCTGGCATATGTATACATACAGAATATATCCTACGCAATGAAATGTAAGAATCACAAGCGCTTGAATAATAATTAAGAAATATCCCGATTTGGACACCAATGTGGCATAGTAACTAAATTAATAAACCACACAAACATCCTGACAAAAATGGCTCTTAATATTATATAATGGCAGTTTATAATTAATTTTTTAATGGCCTTTGTAATTATTAATATTATTTTGCTGTGACATCAATGAATTCCCTTATACATTAATGATTTCCTAATCCACCTATACCCCTCACACAATTCATATCCACCTTTTCACTCTCTCAAAAACATTTAACTAATTGACTTGAGAATGGACACCCAACCTGGCTGAAACATGTCGTCAAAAAAAATAAAAAAAATATGTGGAATAAATTCTAAAAAATCTTTTATTTATATCTGATATTATGAATTTCCACCAAGAAATATCGATCGAAAAAATCGAAATAATTATAATTAATATTTTAATAATCGAATACTATAAAGTAAACGAGAAGTAAATCAATTAATCAATATTAAAACCGCATACAATCGTATTTAATTAGTTAAGAAGGAAAGGAACAAAATAATTTTAATGTTTTGATTGAATGGTTATGATATTAGCTTAATCAAGAAGCGATGTACTCGTTATATAATATATATTGTGAGTATATCGTCGATATGTTAAGAATAAGCAGTTATGTATAGTGAATACTTCAAAATAAATACTGAAGAGATGTTATCGGACGTAGTCTTATCTTTGCATGTGTGGCGCATTTTACAATCGTTACAATGGGCATAATGAAGCTAATGTTATATGGCAACATTTTTTTAGCAGTATTTAATTCAATTAATGGGCAGTTATTATTTAGTAAGTGGTCAGTAATAAATACCTAAAGAGGTAAGAAATAAATAATCATTTGGCAGTGGAAAAATATTAAATTGGCAGGAAATAATTAGTGAATGGCAATTAATAATATGTTAGGTAAGGTTTTCATTTTATGGGTAAATTATTCGTTCATATTACATTAATTTTTAACATTATTTAATATATTACTGCCATTTTAATGTTATAACTTTAACTTAATTTTTAACTGACCACATTCATACTGACATACTGCCAATTTTTTTAGTCGAATGGTTTTCATTTAACTTACTGCCAATTGATTTAAATTGCTGCCAAAACCTTGAATTAGTTACTGAACAAAGAAAAACAGGCCAGATCTACGTTTTAAAACGGATAAAAAAAAACCTCAATACTAAAGCGAAACAATAAAAAAAAATGTTGTTGTTGTATATACAGATGATAGCATTTTCATTGATATACATTTTAAATACTCTTACAAAATCTTATCAAACATGAGGAAGTTGCACAGAGTTCAGTAAATATAGTATAATTTTTATTTTATTGATCCAAATTAAAACAAGATAATATCTTAATTATTAGACAAACGTATTGTATCAATACTCTGTTTTTGAACGTCTTATTCCAATTTATGAAGAAAAAAAATATTACGATTAGTGCTGCAAATTTAATATTTTTAAGGACCTCCATAGTGTTTATGGTAAATATATCATTTATTGTAAGAACTGGGTTACAAGCAGCCACTTCTTCGTCTTAAAGTTCTTCTTCCGATAATATTTATGTGACGTGCTTTTCACGTTTGACGAAATTAAAAGTTTTTTGACGCAGATCGCGTGGCAGCAAACGTATAAACAGGTTTTCAATGTACCAAAGTGCCATGGGACTTAAAAATCATAAATTATGCGCGAACAAATAACGTGTATTCCGGGCAAGTATCATCGGGGTTTCACTGCATGCACATATTTGTTTAAATACATTGAACTAGTATTTCTGTGAATCAGTAAACAATCTCTAATCAACAGTCTGGTGGAATTGCAATATTTATGCTGACGTAATCGTCTTGTCGTATATTTAATGTTAAGGGCAATGATCTCGTGGAGGACATTCCCCTTATCCGATACACTTCATTGATGCTTTCTTAGTAAAATGGTGTCGCGATTTCCCAATGTCTGACAAAACACCGTAACCCATTGTTTCGCTGAGAAATGTCGTAAAACCCAACTGGTTATGTACATCGCATATAAATATTATCCAACTGAGGGTCAAGAGCTTTAAATCTCTTGACGTACGGGTCACTGAGAACATTGGCCTATATAAAGAACTCGCTTCCCACATTTGGAACCACGGAGCAACTTTCAATGTGCAATATATAGGACTCGCAACTATCACAAATTCAATAAAAAAATATGTCACATATACAGCGCTTGCTTTATCCCCATTCTCTTATAGGCTTGCGATTCCAAGCATTTAACAAAAATGCCAGTGAAGGCTTATAGTGGATTTCGAGTATAGATGTTCGCGAAGAATATTAGTTATAAAACTTCATTAATAGTGAAACTACAGTGTTTCAATAAGTGATTAAATAGTGCTCAGTGTGATCCATGTTAAAACAATGTATGAAATTCTTATCTATTTAATAAGTACAGGTATGGTTTGATTTTGTGAAGAATGACAAGGTAAGGGGACGAAGGTATCGACAAAAGTCTCTACAATTGATCAAGACACGAAGGTAGATTCAACATGAACAGTGTATGGTGGCTTTTGGGTTTAGCCGTGTGTGGCAAATTCTATGGTACCAATATTTCGACAGCCATTGCAGGGGTCTTCTTCAGGGTTGATGACTTTGTATGAACGTGATGTTCAAATGAACATGTTTTCCGGGCGTATAAGGATAAACTAGGTAAAAAATCAGAAAACCTTACAATTAACCTCTTTTTGTTTTTGTTTTGAACATTTTATCCTTTCTCAAATTAAATTAAACTCTATTATTCAAAGTAAGTAATACGTATATAAAAAAACTGTTCATATATTTGATTAACGGATTTTATTACCAACAAGTAAACTATTCGACGAAAAGTCATAATCGAGGGGTAAAACCATTTCACCTTGAATATCTACACCATGAAGATAATCTATATTGAGAGTCATGTTTGAGAAAATAGAAACATTACAAGGAATTAAAGGAATATATAAATTATTACTCGGTAAACAAAAGAGACAAAGATAATAATGGAAAACTCATTAAATCAACGACTAAAATGATTGTGTGGTAGGTATTAAGAATTTACCTACTACATCACAAACGCGACATTTTCGCGGGCGTAACACTAATGATTCAGTAACCCACAATGACTTTTGACCGTTTGACCAGAGGAGAACGTGTTATTTGTCAATACAATCGTACATGTTCTAAATATTTATATTATTACTCGTTTTCACTAGAACAAGCACTTTTCACTTGTCTTAATCATATAATTTAGAAACGATCGATTCAATCAAATAATTAAAAAATATTTTACATTAAAAACATTAAAGAGTCTCGAATGATGAGAATTTGAAAATTAGTCAACATTTGAAAATAGGCACTCCTGTAAAAAAGCATCATGATTAAAATTATCCACTCGAGGGTAGGAATTGAATGTGCGAGAAGTTGCAGGTCGTTTTTTTTACCGAATTGGTAATAGACCATTTTCTGAGTAACATGTAAAGATTTCTTGTGAGAAAAAAGTAGGAAAAATGAATTTGCGTTACTGATATTTTGTTGACTAGAAATTTGGCCGAACGGGCAAATATATTATAAGAATATTTATTATTTTAGTCATATATTTTTAATGAAATAATCTTATAAACAACATGCTATATATATATATATGCGAGTACATTAACTATTGTTTTAACGAGTATATTGAATACTTTCGATTGATAATTAAAATTTAAACTTAAAAAAAATAAGAATGATTTAAGAAAAATCATTGCAGATTTCTACAAATTATTAATGAATCATCATTTTGTTCGCTTAAATATATTTTATATCAAAATAAGTGCCCTTATATGAGGTGTAATAATACATTGCAGGTAATTGTTGAATTCCTTTCATATGAGAACATATTTAATGCAATATACGTTATTTGAACGTGCCTTTTATTACTAATCAACGATTAGTAAAATTTATAAACAAACTGAAGTCCAATATCTATATAAAGCTTTTGCCGACGGTAATGACTCAACGGTAAAGCATTTGCTTATCGTATCAAAGGTCGTGCATTCGATTTTCAAATTTAAAATATATATAAAAAAAAACGATTTCTCAGCTCTAGAAATAAGGTTGGAGTAATTTTGAACCCTCACACGTAAATACCAGTCTTGGCCTATTAACTAAAATTAGTGGTAGACGAATGCCATTCTGTAAGCACAACCTATTGCAGCCTAACCCACATGCAGCATTTAGAGATATGTAAAATAGTAAGAGAATATATATTATCAAATAATCTATTTTATAAATAAGATTTCTCCACCACCATTTGTCGGCTTTCTCCTGTATGTGTTTGCGTAAAAAACACCATTTCTGTAGGCAGCCCTTTCCAAGTAATTTTTTTTTAGCAGGAGCTCCGCCGAGTTCATACAAAACATCGTTTCTGGCCAAAGCTCAGAAGTTAAAAAAGGCATTTGTAGTATATGCTCTCCTTACGACTGTCTGAAAACATGTCCATTTTGTAAAATATATCACCTTTTTTAATACATATATGCGCTTAATTGAGTGAATGGGATTAATATATTTCAAGAAAAAGATTTTAAGAAATAAGCTTTTGATAAAAAAAAAATTCAAAGTTTCAGTATATTTAACTGAACTATACCATAACATGTCAAATATGAGTTAGTAATAGTAATGTAATCATAAAATAATGGCTTAAATTATTTTTTTCAGGGCTGGATTCATAAATGAATAAGAACAACATCGAACTGATTGATTCTTCGAACACGACGGTCCTTAGGATTAGAGACTAGAACAAAATACAGCATCAGTATTCGAGTCTTATTCGGAAGTTGTGTAAATCAGCAATTTTAAGGAGATTGAACGATATAGCTCGACGCTAAAAATCCTATACTTTTACAATACGAAAATGAGTAAAAACTCAATTGAATTTTCGTAATCCAACTCAACACAATTCAGATTATTTTATACTAACGATGTCTAGTATAGCGAACTATTAGTTATTTCTACTTGAAGTTATTATGTCTAAAGGTATGTTTAGTATAGTAATGCTCTTTTCCAATATCCAAGTACGTGCAATTTTTCCACGTTTACGTAATGCCTTCAAAATTGCTTCATCAATAGGAATTCAATATGATTTCTCCAGACATGAATCGTTCAAGACGTAATAAAGGGTAATATGCAATTTTTCGATGCTTGAAATATTTATGTAATATTATTTTACATTCAAAGATCCATAAATCATACGCTATATACGAAACGACCAGCGACTACAGCATGTTGTAACACCACTTCGAGTTCGATCACCAAAGTTAAGCTATCTTAAATGTGGAATGTACTTGGATGGTGATCGCTTAAGTGCACCAAGTCGTTTGCCGCCTTATTGGATTGAATGATTCGTGCTTTGGGAGCGTTAGTCCAACCATTCGATCTTCTTAAAAAGATTACTTAATTTAATGTAATTAATAAAACACGTTTAAACTAGAGGAAAGCAAGATCTATCAGTAACTCGCGATGGCCATATAATCAAGACAGGAGCGGGGACGGCTTAGAGAGAAAGATATTTACCTCTCAGTGTCAGCAAACACTGTCAACTCATAAGACCATTATATCATATTCCCAGCAAATTGCCTTTTTTATCGTTCAGTAAGCTCAGATTGTCTATAGTCTATACCTTGTCCTAGAAGTCCTGTATAACAGGAGGTTCACATGGGATCATATATGGTTCCAGGGAGCCCCCAGGGCAAGAGCCAGCTAACTTGTATAGACAGCGTCTGTGGTAATATAGAAATATTTGGGTGTTCAATAATTAGGGTTTTTAACTGATATTTTTATATAATTATTACTGAAAATTTCTTAAATAATTACTGCCCTTAACTTAACTAATTACTCAAAAACTAATGTCTTTTTTAGTTTCGCACGAAAGCAAATTATCGGTTTCATTCATTAGTTTCATTAATGTACTAGCATTTTAGCTGAATTGCATTTACGAGGTCAACACATTCTTGGGTTCGATAATCTCTAAAATAGATTACGTTATTGTATAAACTAACTGCTCAGCACATAGAAAACCGATCGCCATACTGTTAACTTTTATGCATAAATTATGCTGAATCGGTTAAAAATTTTTTAGGCACGGGAAAATTTCAAATGCACATAAAAGTTTAACTTCATATTCATATGACTATTGTCTGATTTATTTAGCTTTTAAAAGGCTTTACAATCACAATATTATTTTACCTGACAAATACTGTTTAATGATAGTAGCTCATTGTAAGATTTGTCATTAAAAATGCAGTTTTATCGCATTTCTCACCTAAGGTATTCTATTCTTATAAAATACACGCCAAGTTAACGACGAATTTTTATTGGTTAGCACAAGAAGGTAGATATTTTACTATGGAATTCAGGTATTTTCTTTGGTATTAAACATTTCCTACAATAAACGATTACTATATTAACTTTATGTACTCGTATATTTTAATATAACATCCTCGTTTGTCTCGTAGACATTTAATTATCCATGATTTATATTTCAAATACGAGTAAAAACAGGCTTTAATTTAATTTTCTGCCGTTTGGTAACTCTGTTAATGAACTAGCATGTCCTTGAGATTCAAACAAACCAGTGAGAATGCAGCATATGTATCTAACTTTTTTGTGTTCCACCACTTAAGTTTGAGTTCTACCTCAGTGATACATTTTTATAAACTCATTGGATTCATAAACGGTTTTTCTTTATTTTTATTTAGAATGTTCATTTGTAAGATATTTATTATTATTTTATCCTATTAGTAGTATCCTATTATATTATATTATAAAATACGCTGCAAATACTCTCTTCTTCTGCAAGTTCTCTCAGGTAATACAAGTATTGAAAAAGGCTTTAATGAATTGATATTTTTGATAACATTTAGCTTAAATAACAGACAATAATTCAGTGAAACTGCATATATAATTTTACTTAAGAAATAACGAATTAAAATTATTTATTTTATTTCACATTTATTTTTGTAACTGAAGTAATTGTACATGTTTCGGTCTAGAAGTGATTAATCCTATGCAATGGATTATAAACAGAGAGTTGATTATATAGCTAAGTGACGTATAATTGGTTTTAATTTTATATTTTGTAAGTATGAATGTTTATTTATTAAATTGTAATATTTTCGCAAGGGATTGTCGAGTCGAGTGCTTCGACTCTTAACCTTTAGTGTTTGTCTACAGTTACAAGCACGTTACATTTGCTGCACATCATCCGTGAAAGCGTGTTTCAATGTTACGTCTCTAACTCCATTGTTGAAAGACTCGCATGCTGCATAAATGCGCAAACATTAAAAGACCATCCAGCTAGGTATTATGTCGGATGTAAGCGACAATAAACGTCAAGAAATAAGCTGTTTCTATGTTAAATGTACATTGTGCAGCACCCAATACTTCATGTTGAACTGTGTGTTTTGAACTTCGCGTCTTAAACGGCCTTTTATATTTATGTTATTTTACAGTAATATGGAGGAAGGTATAATACTCCTAACACATATTTTACTAAGTGGTAGACGGTTCGCAATGCCGTCTCGTGAAAGTTTGCAGTGTGCTTTGTTTTATTTGCGATATTGTTGATGTCCTTAGAATATACATGACGCGTGATTTACGGTCTGTAAAGCACATTTGTGAGACTGATCATACAAGCAGCATTCAGCCATCTTTGCAAGTGTCGAGGATGTTTTCTTTCTCTCGATAAGTTGAAGCGTCCGACTGTCACGCGAGGGATGCTGACTTTGATAGCAGCTTTAGATAAAAATTATTTGAAATACAAAAGCTCAAAATTATGAAAAAATATAAGCGTAATTGCCTACTAGGGAGTAGTATGGTGTTAACATGTAAGTTTTGCTTTATTTTAATATTGATCAAGATAAAAATTACCCAATGAAATATATAACCAACTGAAAACTAAATTAATTATCAATCCTTAAGAAGACCCCTGCAATGGCGGTCGAAATATTTGTTGAAAGAAGTTCGCCACACAAGGCTAAACCCAAAAAGCCACAATGTCATAATAAGTACCCTTTTTAAATACATATTACATAATGATTATCTGTGAGTTTATTTTTATAGTTCATGAAATCATACTCGTAGTTCAGTTTGAATAAACGTTAGTTACTGAGGATGTGTTTTGCTGGTTTCAGTTTAAACATGTTATGTATGCCTCATGGGCATTGAGTATGGGATGACTATCAGAGAGAAAAACGCTTACGCTAGAATTCAAACTCGAAATGTTCAGTCTGTATTCAGCGCAGGGCTCACTGCCATTTGCTCCGCATACTGACTCGAGAAATTAACGCATATTATAAATTAATATTAATTTTTACAAATGGCGATTGTTATAATGTTATAACTATATGTAGTACATTAAATACTGGGAATACGAAGGTTTATCTTTGAGAGGAATGTCAAGATTGAGGGAGCAGTCTTCCATCATTCAGTTAGTAGTAATAATAAATGAAGACTGGACTGCACTTTACCCGCCTCACACCCGCATCACACCGGAGGACAGTTAAGTCTCCTTCATGACGCACTCATTCAGATAATGATCAGTTAGTAACTGATAAGTCCCCTCTGAAAAATTGTGGCCACTGCACAGAAGTGCTAAAAGAAAAAACCCGTGAAAGAGATTAGAATCGCATTCATGGGTTGTAAAGAGATGAGGATGCAAGATAGATTCTCTCACCGCAAATACGAGCAAAGATTGTGAATGCGTGGAAATGTTTTTAGTGGCCACAAAGTCTGCATGTCCGATCGCCGAGGCGATTCCCTCGAACTGCATCGAAAAGAACTACTCTTTCTAACCAGAGGAACTGACAGTCCCAGAGAATGTGCTCTGAGGTCTGGAAGGGGGCGCCACAGGGGCAACTAGGGTTTGAAACTAAATTAAATGAGTATAATCTGTCATTAAAAGCGCTGTGCCAAGTCATAAGCTGGGATCAGGGTTTATCCATGTAGCAATTATTCTAATGTAAATGTCCGGAAATAACAGAAAGGTAGTTCTACCTACCAAGGATGGAGACTCATGCGGGAGGCTTACGTTCAACAATGAACGGATACAGGCTGATTATTATGATGATGAACTTAACCAAGCCCATCCTTATAAGACATTAAGCCTAAAAATATTTTTCAAACAGTGTTTTTTCATGATTGAATTTAAATGTATTAATTGGTGTCATAACATTAACAATAATTAAATAAAATATTTAATTATAACAATTTTAACATTTATCTGTATTTAATCAGCGATATAATGTATTATTTGAGTTTTCAGTTTATTTTAAACATAAAGGATCATTTTTCTTTACACGTTCCAAATGAATTCGGTTGTTTACGGAATTGTTCAGGTCGTATCGACTTTCAACCATGCGAAATACGAAGCCTCTCTTCCTATTAAAAATATGTAGTCATTTTATAATCACACATTTTAACCCTTTCATTACGGCTCGGTTTGAATACAAATTATAATGTCAATTATAAAACTAGTATTTAAGCATTAATGTACTTATCTTGTCAATTTTCATATATATCATTGGTTCTTGTATCCTTTAGTTATCAGATGATGCATAAAAAACTATTCTAAGAAAGTAGCTATACGATATATCTCGTCAACCGATGTCAACGGTCGGGGAATCTGATGACGGCATATACCGACAACCGATGCGAAAGGGTTAACAGTCAATATACTATGGTTCCGCCGAATTTCATTCCCAGACAATTCGTTCAAAGACTCATCGGTAACGACGTGGCGCGCACTGGACATCTGGTATACGGGACATTTGGCGCACGGTACATTTGCCGCACGGTACATTTGACGCATGGTACAACTGGTTCACTGGATGTCTTGCTAACCTAACCTAACCTAATGATCTGTCTAGTGATCGTAGAGTCCAGAGATCTATACGCCTCGTTAAAGAAATAACTTAGGTTGGGTAAGGTTTGCGAAACATCCAGTGCACTAGTTGTCCCGTGCATGAAATGTCCCTTGCACCAGATGACCAATGCGCCCCACGTTGTTTCGGATAAAATTACAGGATGTGTTGGGTTTCGTATTCATTTTCTTTAGAAGACTGGACTGCACTTTACCCGGCTCACACCCGCATCACGCCGGAGGACAGTTAAGTCACCTTGATGACTCGCTCATTCATATTATGATCAGTTAGCAACTAATAAGTCAAGTGAGAGTCCCCTCTGAACAATTGTGGCCACAGCACAGAAGTGCTAAAAGAAAGAACCCGTGAAAGACATAAGAATCGCATTCACGGGTTAAATAAATGAAGACTGTGATATGTTATTTGAATCATACATTAAAGTATACACTACAAGCACCCTTTATTCATAAGACCGAGCTCATGCCGTCCTGGAAGACTGTTGAGAACTAAATTTAAGGATATCATTTACTGCGTGAAACTCGAAGACGAAAAACTGGCATGAGATAAAACGAGCATCGTGACGACAAACTTTTTTTTTTATGTTAACGCATGCAGGAGACCACAACCGGTCAAGACCAGTGCACTCTATGACGCTCAGCCGGGGAGGCTGGACGCTGCATGCGGGAAACGTGTGTTGTGTTCGTATTTGTGTGTGGGTTGGGGAGATTGCAAGTGTATATTTATCTGTTTCTTGAAGAGATCCAGATTGTAGGAAGGAGGAAACACAGACGCTGGAAGAGCATTCCATAGCTTACCGGTGGCATTAAGGAAGGAACTTTGGAAGCTGCCAGTTCTTGGTCGACATATATTAACCGTGTATGGATGTTCGGCAAGTGTAAGACGAGTTTGTCGGCTGTGAGTGGGTGCAGGAGGAATTAGTTCTTTAAGTTCCGAAGAGCAGCGACCGTGGTAATAACGGTAGAAAAGACTAAGAGAACCAATCTTACGTCTGTGTTTCATTGATTGTAGATTAGACGTAAGGGTGTCATTGTTTATCAAACGAATTGCTCTTCTTTGAACTGAGTCAATTAAGTTTAGAAGGTATTTTGGGGCTCCAATCCAAAGGTGACTGCCGTATTCAAGGATAGGTCGGATTTGTCCTTTATATAGAAGAAGAAGTTGTTTATCGTTGAAATACCGACGTGATCTATATAATACACCTAGTTTTTTGGAAGCGAGACCGGCTTTACACTTAATTGACTCGTAATATTTGACATTATTCGATATTGATAATCCAAGCATGTTGATGGAGCTTGCTTTCGGAAGAGAACAACCGTTGAAAGATACAGGATCCATTGCAGTCTTCTTGGTGGAGAAAGTACATGATTGGGTTTTTGAAATGTTGAAACTGACGAGGTTGAGGTCGCCCCATCGTGAAACCCTTTCAAGAGACATGTTCATCTTCTCCACCAGAGATTCCCTAGCAGCAGATAGTTCCGAATGTTTCGGAGGTTTATGGAAGATTACTAAACTTTTATTACTAAACTAACTAAACTTTATGTTAGAAATTTGCGACGATTTTAAGCTCCGGCTAAAACATGAATAAATATTAATGATGAAAATGATCATGCCTAAGTATTTAACAACGGATGGCAATCATACTGTACGTTTTTAAGATTCAATTTTGATTTTAAGTGTTGGAGCGGCGTATTCAGGGAATGCCTCGGGCGCCACAAACTCTCGCTGCGGTCCTGCAAAGTCAGTATAGTATGTGGTAGAGATCCGGAAGACGCAATAGCTCGGTATCCGCGCCAAGAGACATTGAACTCGTTTTTTCCTACAGTACAACTTCTGCAAGCCAGTCCTAGGGCGCAACGTTTATAATATACAGATACTAGGCTTCAGATGTACAATTAAACTACAAACTAGTTAACTAGATACAAATATTCACGTTTAATTTCTTCAGTATATTATTTTAAGAAGAAATAAATATATTACACATAAAATATTCATTTAATATGAGGAAGCATCGTAATTGGTTAAAGCAATTTATACTACGAAAGAATCTCAAATTTAAAAAATGAATTTCGTTCTTCAATAGACCACATTGCGGCTTTTGTGATGAGCCGTGTATAGCGAATTACTTCTCATATACAATATTACTTTTTTTGACACATATTGTATGTATGTATGTATTTTAAAGTGTAGCAGATTGTGTATTGCATAACCCACTTTATCCTGCTGGAATGAAATCTAAAGAAATACCTTTAATCGATAAGTAAATGCCCGCTCTTTCTAAAAAAAGGAACTGACAGTCCCAGAGAATTGAATTTAACAGCAAGTCTTACTTATAAAATTAAGGTCACCAGACGTGCCATGGAGAGATCCATGAGAGGAGTGTCTCTAAAAGATAGAATCCGAAACGAGGATATCCGAAGAAAAACTCAAGTGGCGGAGGCTACACAACGAAAAGGCACACTCAAGTGGTAATGTGACATATCTGTCGAAGAGACGACATTCATGGGGAATAAAAGAGTTATGGTTGCTTTCAAGAACTGGCAAACGGAGCGTTGGCCGAGTTCCTGCAAGATGGACTGACGACATCATAAAAAAGCGGGAGTAACCTGGATGTGGAAGGTGGGGGAGAGTCACGCGGGAGGCCTACGTTCAACAGTGGACAGACACAATGGGATAAAAATAATAGTATAGGCCACTATCCAGATTACAATGTTGTACTTTAAATATGTAAAGGAATAAAAATAATAGGAGAGGCCGTAATTCAGATTACGGTACTATATTTTAAATAGGTAAAGGGATGAAAACAATAGGAGAGGCCATCATCGAGATTACTATGATCGCAGGATTTCATAAATAGCTGTATGACAATCCCGCGATCTTGTCGACGAGAGCTTCATATCAACTTTGGTCACGTTGACGAGCCGACTTGGCGCAGGTTGCCGTTACCAGATTCCACGCAGCGGAGATGTGACGTAAATACTAGTATCAACAAGCCGCACTGCAAGTGTCAGCGACGTCTTCCGCTAGCCGAGTGCAAGTGGCGACCGAGACACGTTAAGGAAAATGACAAGAATCTTTTCAAAATGACGAGGAATGATTCAAAACGACAAGAAACTTATCAAAATGACGAGGAATGATTTAAAATGACAAGAAACTTTTCAAAACGACGAGGAATGATTCAAAATGATGAGAAACTTTTTAAAACAACGATGGCTTTTCAAAATGACACAGTACGTCTCAAAATGACAAGAAACTTTAAAAATTGACAAGGAATCTTTTTAAATTATATGGAATCTATCAAAACGTCAAGGAACGTTTCAAAACGAAGATGAAGATTTCACAATGTCATGGAACATTTCAAAAAGATGTGAAATATTTCAAAATGACTAGGAATATTTATTCAACGGTACTCGTATTAATATTCATTTTATTGTTTGTATTTCATACCTTATTATATTTCTTACTTTTTTCGGAATAATTTATTAATATATATTTTTTAAATTTATGTTTTCCGCTAAATAGATGAACTCAAACTTTTGTTCTAATGACGGCATGAAATATTTAATATACTCGTTCTATACTCATTTAATTAAGTTTTAATTAGTAATATAATTGTTCATAAGTAAAATTATATTATGTGCAATGGCTACAAGAACTTAGAGAGATGATAACATTAAAAATACTTCATACTTCAATACTTTCATTGGGTATGCAATGTCAAAAATAATTAATCGCCTTCCATACAACAGTTGGTTAAGAAGCGAAGGTGGACATAATTGGGACATGTAATATAAATGCCGCAAAAGAGCAGATGCTGGTTGTGCTCTCCTGCAAGCGATTACATAAAAAATATGCCTTTTCTTCAAGCCACTGGACTCGCGCCTCCGTCAGGAACTATACATATAATGTATTTGGCCGAGCTGCGGGAGACAGAGCTGACATAAGATGAGGCGAAGAATATGGCTGATGAGAGAGCTTTGTGGCGGAAGATTTTCAATGCCATATGCTCCAGTTAGTAGAGTGGACATTGTAATAATAATGATATTATTATAAAGAAGGTGAATATATACATTATTTATTGCTATTACATATTCGTATTCAGTTTCTCTCCTAATCAAATAATAGACACCAGATTTAAATCATAGACTTAATCTCAAAGAACAGCTTCCGTAATACATAATTTAATTAATGTTGGTTGACTTTGTATTTCATATTTCTAATTTTATGTCTACTGCCCCTTTGAAGCCAAATAAGCAATTTCTCCTGCACCCACCCACAAACATGAGTCTTACTAGGCGCACACTTCATTATGAATTGATGCTTAGAACAAGTTTATGGTTCAAGCAGATGATAGAGATTTCTGTCTGTGAACAGCTGATAAAAACATCAGCTAAAGATCAATTTGACGAAAAATAAAACAATACCTTTTTATGTTATTGTTCCGAAATAATGAATGTTTTAAATTAACGATGGAAAATGATTTGTTTGTCATGTAAATAAAACATACTGTCCAGTAAGAAGGTGAATGGTAGATAATAATGTACAATCAGTTGACCATCGGTTTGCATTTTTTAATTAATAATATTATCGTCCCTATCATCAAAAATAGTATACTAGAAAACAAAATAAATATTCATAATTGCAAAACAATTATCGAGAATTATTTCTAAGTAACCGTTATTGTATAACGCCATCTGTTGCTTCTGTGATTTTTTAATATTACAATCGTAATTTAAAATGGTTTAAAAATGTCAATTCAGTTATATTTTAATGTTATACAAGAATGCAAACGTTATACTCTCAGTATTCTCTGTCCATTCTCAAAAGTCATCTGGTTATAACACCTGCCATTCAAATGATAAGGTATCAATGTTAATTGTCTTTCTTTTTATGTGTCATCAATTAATTTAGCATACTTTGGTATTAAGCAAGTATAAATGAGAAAAAATACGCTAAAATAAAATACGAAGAGACAAATCTAACATAATCTTTTGGACATGAACTGTCAAGTTATGTAAATAATTGAAAAACGCCAATACTAAAGGGTACATATTGTATAAACCAAAGGTAATAATTGCATAATAATTAAAGTAAAACTATGTTAAATAAATAAAACGTATGGTTTACAAATTACGTAAAAATACCTTGGATACACATATAGCTGCCCTTCTTTTCAATACTCGGACTTTTACTCTGGAGGTTGCTGGGAATCAGATCCGTTCCCAAGTGAACCTTTTTGAGCAAATATGTTCTAGAACGAGGAATGGACAGTGACAACTGACAAAAATAGGTTGCGGCAATTTGTGGTGACCATATTTTTCAGATCTGGAACGGATATGGGAAGAAGTGAGATGCAGGTGTATTTATCGTGATACTCAAGAAAACATAGCATGATCTCTGAGTACTTTCAAATCATCGGACTAATCATCAGATCTCCCTGAAAAACTAATAACAAATCACCTAAAAATACATTGGATACTAATGCAGCCGTCTCTAATGTTCTCCGAGTTTCTGCCCTGGAGGCCTTCGGATAAAAAATTTCACAAGGATATATATATATAAAAATTTCACAAGGATAATATTAAGTGACAGAAATGTGTAACGACAATTTTTGTTAACCATATGAAATTTAAATGTTTGTGTTAATTTCAAAAAACATTTTACAATGTGAATAAAAGAATAATAAAATGTAATCGCACAATGATATTTTTTTAATTACTTTCACAATATACTCATTATTTGAATACAAGTATTTTTACATCATTATTAATGACTTGGTGATTTTATTGATTAAAATTAATATGTTATTTATGTAGAGGTTTTACTGTCGATGTGAAGAGGTGGTCGTAGAACAAGATGGTCTCGCGCTGAGGTCAAGGAACTCCGTTGCAAGAGACAATAATATTATAGGCAACATCACAAACCCAGCTTTATTGTTCCATCATAGCTAAACAGGAATAATCCATGTGCCCGAGCATCAGAATCACGAGACAAAATGATAGAGCAATTTTAGAACTTTACTATCAATAGGTTGCCATGTTTGGAGACAGGTATTAATTGACTACAGACTAAGAAAAATATGAGTCCTCAATAACTGATAGTTCAAACATCGCTGATAGTTCAGCTTGGCAGAGTGGAAAGCATTAAATAAATAAAGACCTATCTTTCTTCTCATTTCTATTGCATATCTGTATCAAATATTTTCGGCATTCAGATCTTTCAGTTGCCATTGTCCATGCATCTTCACATGATATTTCTGTGGCTGAAAGTCCACCTGGTAACATGGATATTCTTCTTTCTTTCAGAAACATTACAAATACAAATATATTTATTACGATCCTGAAATAAGATTAATTAGAAATAATTTATAAATATAGGTATTTATGATTATTAACAATAATTATTAAAAAGTCCCGGAGCTCACTAAACAGAAGACTCCACGAAATTACTTTGATAAATAAATTCGTGGAGCTCATGTCGAAACTGGGCTTCTCTCAAGTGGAATCTTACATGACATTACGCTCATCAATAAATTTGAAAAAATAAACAACGGACACTGGGATTCGAACCGCGAACTATTACAATCAGTGTTCATTCTGATATTTTATGAAGATATTATTGCTTACGTTGTTTAGAAGTACATAAATACAAACATGTTTTTTTTTAGAAATCCAAGACTTTATACAGCTAAGTATACGAGGTTTATTTTTGGGTGATTTGTTAATAACCTTATTAAGAAGAGTTTTTCTCGATGCTTTCAAGTATTTGATTCCAAGGAGCGGCTCAACTCGACCATCGACACGCGTTAAGCAATAACCTATCCATGTTTGGTTCGCGTCAAATGTTGCTTTAGATCGGTGATCTAACAAGTACCGTGTTTGCGATGTGCTTGGAAGAAAGTTCTGTTTACTCGTACTTGCATGGCGATGTGTTATTCTCGCTAGACACTGATATTTAAATAATTTACGTAATCAGGGATTGAACCCGCGATCTTTGGTTTGGTGAGCAGAAGCTTAGCCTCAAAGCCACGCTTCGCCAGCCTTTAAAAGATTGTCGCATTGACTAAACAGTGCAACGTAATCCATATTAAGACACGGTAAAAAGTTTATCTATTTCATATATTTTAAATAGACCTCAAAACTAATACTAAAAATATATTTTTTAAATGTTTTTTGTTTCTGTTCAGGAAATACTGTGATGACAAGAGAACTTCGAAAATGTTTGAATTTCGGATAAAATTATTGTTCTTTTCTAGCAGAAGCGGTCAACGAACTGTAGCTAAAAACGATAACAAACATTTACAAAATGACATGTGCTGGATATTAGCATTTTAAGAAGCTACGATTATTTTTGTGAAGCTAAATTTTCACTCAAAATATGTGCCAACCATATGATCAGATTGAAAGAATTTTTTGATACATATGAAATTAATATTCAATTTTAGTCAAAATTTTTAAATAATTAAACCAAAATTATACACAATTGAATTTCCAGAACATCCAAATATTATTTAGTAACCGCTTGACTTTATTTCATTTAACACTAACATCTATATATTAGCTTGTAGATGTTAAAACGAGTCAATTTACTGCGGTGTGGATAAATTTAGAATCCCATAACAACACTTTTTTAGCAGATTATAAATGAAGAGGATAGACAATATTCGTATTCAAAGCTAGGTTATTGGTACCAAGACACTCATAGTCATAAGCAACACTGATCGGAAGTGTGATGTATAAGACGATTAATCTATATTTTAGTATATGTATATAAATCAACAGAAAACTAATATTTTGGTGATTACTGAGTACTTTCAATAATTATTACGTATATATAAATTAACAGCAAACATCATCTAATATGGCATTTCTCTCATCAATAAATCGGAGAAAAATAAAAAGTGGACGCTGGGATTCGAACGACAAAACTTTGCAGTCAATGTTCAATCAGATAGTTTATGAACATATCATTTGTTAAGAAGTACATACTTACATACATGTAAGTAAAACTCGCAGCCGCTATAGCATAATTTGGTTATATTGCATACAAAATAATGCAAAAAATTAAATAAATAATATTTTTTTACAAATAAATCAACGTATATATGGTGATTTTGTATAAACGAATTGTACGCAAGCAATAAGCATATTTTAAGGGAATACAATGTGTAATTTCGGTGGTTGACGATCAGTTAAAAACGTGATCCGAAGTGGGAGCCTTCGTTGGGACTCTAGTAAGATCAAACACGGTAACATAATTATGATAGACTCGGTCTATTGTACTAGGTACGAGTATATGAGTAGGCGGCGCGAGTATATACTGCCAGGGTCAACGAACGACAGCGAAGAGGAACTAAGTGATGACGGAGGATTCGTATGGAAGCCTCCGTCTGCGATCGCATGTTATTTAGATTCGTTAGTAATTTAGGTGAAAGATACTCAAACGAAAATCGTAATAATGCAAGAGTACGAAAGAAAATATGAATTACATATTAAAGAATACTTTATATTGCGAAGCTTTTTGTTGACGTTTTAAGATCGGTGTTTGTGGGCAAGACAGAAACCCGGATATGAAACAAAATGAAATAATATTCGAAAAACAAAAATTAATCGAATTTTTGTGCAGTGTTTGAATTTAAAATTATGTTTTGATATTTCTGCAGCTTAGAATTAGCTAAATAACAGTTGATGATGAATTTAAAATACATAGTCAATAGGTTTTATTTAGTTTTTTATTGTTATGTGCTGTGTTTTATTGTTTTATTATATTAATTTAGTAAAAAATCAATATTTTTATAAGCAGATAATGAAATGCGTACAGTCACAACATCAAATGACATTTATTTTTATTTTTTATTAAATCCATATTATAATTACACAGTTTCGTGAATTCACTTAATTATTGAAAAATATGTGTATTTAAATGCAATTAAATCAAGGTGTGTGTTTATGTCTTTCCAAATATAACATTATTTGAAACTCTCATGTTGGCAAACAAATTTCTCAGCGTAAAAGAGTATCAGAAGAAAGTTAAGTTAAATGTTTGTCAGCTTAAATCTGATGGACCATATGCTCCAACTAGTGAGTGGTTCCTTTATTCTAAGCTTATATTTGTTTATATAAGCTTTCAAGATCTCTTCATTGAAGACTAAATTTACTGACTACTTGTTTACAGGTTGTATATATATGTAGAAATTTCTTAGAGAGTAACTAGTAGAGGTCTTAAACTCCATTAGTTGGTTCAATTTAACACTGCCTATAAATAAAATGGATATTAATAATGTTTCATGAGGATGCATAAAAGTACAAATGTTTATTGTAAACATATCAAAAGACTATTCACAAAGTTTGCACGAAATATAAACGCTAGTATATCAATAATATTAAATAAAAAACATATATAAAGCCGTATTTTCTAGGTTGCCATAAATGTCATATATTTAAAGCGTTTCACAGGTGTAAGAGCAGTGTGAATATATGAGAAGGATCAGCAGATAATATCCAGAAGAGAAAGGGCCATAACATTACACGGTTGCTATATTATATCCACTAAAAACATGTTATTTTCAATATTTCTTAACTAACGCGCTTTAGAATTCTCTTTTTGCATCCATTGTTTCATTTCTCATCAAACGTATGAATATGCACTTGTGAACTTCGCAGTTATTACACTTACGTATCTTCACATTCACAGGTTTCACGAATTTGAAGGTAACATGAAGAAGAAAACATGAAATAAACATGTTTGTACGATTTACATTATGTTTCTGACCTGATTTGGGAATTAAAGAAAAGGTTGAAACACGCCACGTAATAGTTGAATTTCATCGGAAAAAAAAGCCCCTTTCTAATAAGATTCACTGACAGTCCCAGAGAATGTGCTTTAGGGTTCTAAGCTAAATCAAATTAGTATAATCTGTCATTAGTTGGATAGAGTAGTGATAAGGGCTTTTCCACTTAGTAGTCTGAAATAAATATCTGAAAAGAACAGAAAATCACTTCTTCTTTTGGTGAAAGATGATCAACGTTTTTGCCATGCGGCCGTAAGGGCACCGGCAGAAAGCTTTTATGTATCTTTTATATATCAATATCCTAGGCGTTGTGGTTGAATATTCAGATACATCTCTTGGGAGATGATCAAACTGTTGTTAATGTTCATAAATAACACGCAAAGGAGGCCTGGTTCAAACACGAGCTCCACGAATTTATTTGGAGGAGTAATTTGTTGGAGTCGTCTGCTTAATGAGAATTTGGACTTTCTGGGTTTGGAAATAGTGCTCTTCAGAATGACTGCATACTAGTGTTATTTGGTGTTGTTTGTAGGGTTTGTTTCAGACCAGTTTTGGGAGTTGAATGATATATATATAATCGTGTCGGAAACAACAGGGTCAGATCCTGTCTGCCCAGAAGTGGGCGACGTCGATGGCGTTACTTCTGGCCATCATCAGGTCTTCCTGGGTGCAGCTATTCGGGTTGAATGATGAAAGTAAGAGTATTTATTTTTGAGAAAACAAACAATCTGTGCCTATTTATCTTCAAAATGACTGCATACTATTGTGTCTTTCCGTGTTGTTTATGAATGTTGTTTATGACATGGTTTAGGAGTCAGAGATCTCGGCGTATCGAAGAAGGATATATTGAAATACGCCATGTAATACGAGAGTTTTCCACTCTCACTCCTTGGGAGAACAAACGATCTATGCTTATTTATCATCAGAATGACTCTTCGTGTGACTGTGGTGATTTGTGGATGTTGTTTCTGTCCTGATTTGGAAAAAGGATAGGTTGATATACGCCGTGCATAATAGTATCGGGAGAACGAACCATCCTATGAGACTATTTTTTTTCAGAATGACTTTGCATACGAGTGTGTTGTTTGTAGGGGTTGTTTCTGACCTGGTTTGGGAGTCGGGGGTCCCGGCGTGTCGAAGAAGGATAAGTTGAACTCGGATCCCGCATCGAAGTGCACTTCTGGCGTGCTAGCGCGCGCGGGCGCGGGGGCGCGCGGCGCGTGCTCGGACACGTCCATGTCAGCCGGGCACGGCGCGCGCGGGCGCCTGGGGCCATGGAGGCCGGGAGCTCGTCACTGCTCGGCGTCCGGCCGGCTTGTGGCGAGCCGCGGCGAGTCACGAACCTCCGCAACACACAGTGGCGCCTGAACCAGCAACCACCGCTCTAGAGTCATCCCACAAGCTGTGACGTCGACCACGGAATGTGTTATACCACACACGTACCGTAGACACTGCTATTCATCTGTACGGCCTGCAGAAGGAGACGCTTTCCGTCCTAACAACGCTGGAGCGTCCTTTAAATCACAACAAAGTGTCGTCTATACAGCGCCTGTATCGTCCTCATTCTCTTTTACCGCCGTAAATCTTGCATCTCACCCAGAGTCAATGCAGCCGGATTATAAGTTTCGAGAGCAGGAGAAGGAATGAATGTTTAAGAGGGTGTTAAAATGGCCTTCTCAATAAGATCGCTGAACACGGCGCTTTTAACGACAGATCAAACTCATTTAATGAAGTTTCGAACCCTAGTTTCCCCTGTAGCGCTCTCTTCCAGACCTCAAAACACATTATCTAGGACTATCAGTTCCTCTTGTTAGAAAGAGGGGTCCTTAGCGATTCGATTCGAGGAAATGACGTATGACGTTTTAGTGTGATTACTAAAACAAAATCCACGCATTTACCATTTTGCTTGAATTTTCAGTGAGAGAATCTATCGTTCATCTCCTTTTGCGATTCTAATCTAATTCGCGGGTTCTTTCTCTTTAACACTACTGTGCAGTGGATCAGTTGCTAACTGATCGTACTCTGAACGAGCGCTTCACCAAGGATAATTCATTGTCCTTTGGTGTTAGTCCAGTCCAGTCACTCCCCTTCCTAGCTAAAACATATTGCCGTTCTTTATACAATCGCATACAGTAGAATACTAACGCGATGATAGAGAAATCATATCAGTGGATTATCATGATGCAACTTGTCAATTGTAAAGATGACTGAGCGCTGTGTGTCTTTACGATTTGCGAAACCATTTAATCTTAATCTACATCCTGGGACACTTTTGACGTGTAAACAAAGAAATGCTCTTATCACCTATGCGAACATAAATTAAGCATTTTATTTTTATGCCAGCGGGTATGGTCAAAGCATTCGCTTTGCAAGCCAAAGGTCGTAGGTTCAATCCCCGAAGAAGATTTAAAAAAAAAAAAATTAATCGGCTTCTGAGCTCTAAAATACTCCCGGTCGGAGTGAATTTGATCCGTCACCCGTAAAATGCCAGTCATAGCCTATTAATTAAAATTGGTGGTAGAAGACAATCGTCTCAGAGAGGTGTTTTATTAATGTACACATTTATTGTATTTCCAAAATTGAAATAATGAAAATTAAGTAATAATTATCGAGCGAAAAATAATATAATAAATAGCATATAAGTGAAGACCACCTATTCATAGTAAATTCCTATAATAATAAGGATGATGAAGACGTGAATCTCGGACTGTAGTCTATGACGCTAGCAGATCAACACTCCATATGCAGGGCTTAAGCATATGTAACATGGTAAGCGTCATAGAATCCACGGATGAAACTTCAGAATCACTCTCACCATCTGTCGGTATTCTCCTGTATATATTTACATAAAAAATATATACATAAATAATATGTCTATCTATCTTTTCAATACACTAACCTTACAACGGGTTTTCCAGCGTTAAACCCTAAAAATAAATAACATGTATATTAAAGTATATCATGCTAATTTGTCTATAATGTAATGATTATTTTAATAATTTAATTAAGCAGATTAACACTCTATATGCAGCGCTTAGCCATATACAACATGGTAAGCGTCATAGAATTCCACAGATGAGCGTTCAGAATTACTTTCATCATCTGTCGGTATTCTCCTGTATGTGTTTACATTAAAAAAATGAACGGCGTCATTCGAGACGATTTTTTCACTTTTGTAATCTCTGAAGTTGTTGCAAGTGTATGCAATATAAGCAATATTTATGAGTTTTGTTTTGTCTAAATGAAGGTTTAATAAAACAGCACCATTGTTCCATTCATTTTTCGAACGACTGCAAGTACATATAGGTTGTTGATAAACTGAAATAATTATGACGAAAAAAAGGCATTCAAAACCCGAGAAGCTTAATATTGCCTCTCCGAAATCTCTGCCACTACAATACGTTCTTAAAATTTTAGTTGGTAGTAAAATTATTTTTTAAAAATACGCTGTAAAAACGACCCCAAATCGAACAGAAGAGGGTATTGTTATGTCGAAATATTGATATATTCCACTTGAGAGAAGCCCGGTTTCGACATGAGCTCACGAATTTATTTATCAAAGTAATTTTGTGGAGTCTTCTGTTAAGCGAGCTTCGGGACTTTTAATAATTGTTGTTAATAATAGTAAATACCTAACTGTTTCTCTTGTATTATATATTTTTTCAGGATCGTATTAAATATGATTGTATTTGTAATGTTTCTGAAAGAAATAAATATAATTGAAATTGAAATTGAAATTGAAATATTATTTAATTCAATAATGTAAAACTTTCCACATGAAAATATAAACAAAACCTTTACCTGTTGGAAGCGCCCTGGTTTCTAATGTACTGAAATATCATCATTTGAGTATATGTGTAGCGAAACTTCAGGATAAATAGCACATTTATGGCTATATGCTTTAAATGAAGTTGTTGTATAAAGTTGTGTTATATTAATAGGCTTTTAATATAACACCACTCAAAATTACAGAAAATAATTAGATAAATATATTGAGAACATAGGAATGTCAGTTGCTTCCAAGTTTTAAATTCGTCGAAAAATATACAGATAATGTGAGAAAAGGCCTTGTATTTTCTTCTTTTGATTATCTGCTCATGTTTAGCTTGACGTGATCAATATTACAACAAAGTAAACACAATCGGACTATTAATTATTTGAAATACATCTTAAAGTGAATGCTAACACTACACATCATTCCTACACTCAGCTTTCAGCTGACCCAGTTGAGTGTCATATAATTCTTAAGAAACAATCTATAATTATGTTCTCATGTATGCGGTAAAATCATAAAATTTAGAACGTAAAATAAGTGCATTTGTAAAATTCTTATTATGTAATAATTAAACTATTTTAATAACTAGCAGTTCGCATATTTAAACCACGTGAAGTGGTTTGCAGTGGTTTTTATTTCACTGGATTTCCTGTGCATAATAGCATTCCCCTGCACGTAAACTTGTTACAAAAAAACTCGCTCGTACCCCGCGATGTTGTACTACCGAGCACGTGCAATAAGCGATGCTTCAAGATGGACAGATTTTTTTGTTATTTACAACAATGATTAATTTAGTGCTTATTGCAATTAAGGCCTATTTCAAATATATGTATTAATTTATCTCTAGAGCGATTGATATTTATTAATATTTTACAATAAACATCCTAATATATATTTTTTTATAAAATAAATATGTACATTTGAATCTCAGGAACAAATACATCACTTGAGAGAAGCCCAGTTTCGATATGAGCTCCACGAATTTATTTATCAAAGTAATTTCGTGGAGTCTTCTGTTTAGCGAGCTTCGGGACTTTGAAAAAAAAATTGTTTTAATAATTGTTGTTGACTTTGTTCTTTTCTATCACTTTAGTACTTAATCATAAGCACATACCTATATTTTATGCATTGTTTCTGCTACTTTCTTGTACCTTAGAACTTCTTGTTTGTGTTTGTTGTTTGTATTGATTTATATTGATTATTTCATTATATATGAACGCAATAAAGTAAAGTTTGTAATGTTTGTAAATTTAAAATAAAAAAAATAATAAAAATATAAAAGCATTATTTAAAACTGGATATAAAGAAAATAATACAATAAAAAAACACACATTTTATATCTGCTGACTAATTCTTGTAATTGTAATCATTGCAAGAAAATACTTATTTAATGTAATATATGTCACTGAATATTATATCATATATACATCTAGATTGAATATTATAATGCCAATAAAGTAAATGATTTTTTTTAAATCATTCTATATTCAAGTCAAAAGCTGAAACATGTCGCATCAAAGACAAATTGAGCTAAACTACTTTCTGATACTTCTCGCAACATGGACCTTATCTATGTAATATCCATTATATGAACTAAATTACGAATACATCATAGTCTTATGAATGCTAATAATGTTTCTATGTGCACTGCTGAACGAAGGCTTCGTTGACATTCCTCTCAGTCCCTCATTCGTTACCACCACATATTTGTGCCGAACTTGTTCGACTGATCCAGCTGATTTAGAACTTTTGTTCTGCTAGTTCCACTAGGCCAGAAGTCGCCAGCCTTTAAGCCTTTAAGCAGCTTTTGAAAACAAAAACCATGAAAATATAGACAACTATTTTAAGCAGCATTTAATTCAATTAATGTGCAGTAATTATTTAACAAACGGTCGGTAATCAATATTTAAAAAGGTAAGGAAAAAATAATCAATAAGCAGTCGAAAAATAATAAAAAGGCAGGAAATAATTAATGAATGGTAATTAATAATAAGATAGGTTAGGTTTCCATTTTATGGGTTAATTATTCATTAATTTTACATTATTATTTACCAATTTATACTATTTTTGGTATTTTAATTTTATACCAGACCACATTCACACTGACACATTGGATTCTGCCACTTTATTTAGTATAATGCCGATTAATTTTATTTACTACCAATTGATTTAACAAACTGCAAAAATCATGAATTAGTTACTAAGCAAAGAAATTCGGGCCGAAAACATACATCAAATATATGGGCAATGCTCTAAAGAGAACTATGATTATCTGAATAATGACGGATTGCTTGGATTAGGAAGCGAATCATTTTAGAGTCTATTTAAAAAATTATGTTGTTTAAATAAATAAGTAATTAATTAAATCAACAGTTAACAATTAATTTGTAATAATTTTAGAGTTCAATAAAAATTACTATAATTAAAAACAATGCTCAAGTCCTGGAGTATAGTCGAAAGCTTCATTTCTATTCGAAGTAATGTTTAATTCACAATAATATGGATGTTATATATGTATTATTTTATATTAATTTTAATTATAAAATTAACAAATTAAAAATGTTTTACATCTGATTTCACATAACTGATTACATATTTCTTTAATAAATTGTAGATCACATAAAAATAAATCTGAAATCAAAACAAAATATTATTAATTTGTTTTTTTTTTTTAATTAAAATGAATATAAAATTATAAATTGCAGTTTCACCAAGTATTGTCAGCGGATGCCACTAACGTTATATTATATTTCTTTTCAAAACGTTAAGAATGCATTTATAGAAGAAGAACATGTAATTTGGGTTAAACCTTCATTTAAAGTGAAATAGTCCTGACCTCGAAAGTCGGGATAGTACCTGATCTGCTTGAAACCTCTAATCAACAAATCACTTAGAATATAACTGCCGTATCTTTAAATCGGTCGTGGAGTTTGTCGGAAACTATATAGCTAAGTAAGTTCCCAGGCAAACTTTAGGACGAGTATATGTTTAATGGCAGCAGAGAGAACTGTGAATGGCGGTAATTTCAGGTTTCAGATATGAAAAAAAAAGATTTACCTTTACAATATAATGTAAGACTATATTCGTAATAATAACGTACTTCAATACTAATGTATATATCTATAAAAGCAGTGTTTATAAGTATTTGTAACATATATTATAACAATTAAGCAGTCACATACCTGTATGTGTGATTTGTCAGCGATCAGTTTGAAATTTAAATATTTAATACTTTGCTAGATTTTACTCTTAAAGAAGAGCGAGATCTCCCTTCAGCAAGATCGAACTTAACAATGGCATATGAAAATTTATTATCAAAGGATGCATTGTAACTTCCTATAAAATGAGTCAATTTTTAGGAGGAAATAGTGGGAGTAAGTAATCTATATGCAGGATGCTCGTCATTCGTTAACTGTAGCATCCTTATATTTTTGATATGGAATAACACTAAAAATTAAAGATTAGAAAATAGTAATAATATGAATACAATATTTAATTCAATATGTTGTGTTCTAAAGAGTGTATCATTGCAGATAAAAAATAAATAATATTTTTCATGTGGGAATAAATGTCGTCTGTTTAAGTCAGAGACTGTAAAAATCGTACAATTTTATTGTGAAAACCAAAAATATTCTTTATAGTGAATCTTTAAGTATAAAGTCTTTCAACATACTTTCTAATAATTTAAGTAAACGCATTTTTTATAGATAATTTAATACGTATTGTATTATTGATAATACAATATTACTATTATTTTTGGGGAGCGTCGGGGTAGTCATCCGATCCCCGTTTCTCTGATCTCTAGAAAACAGGTGTTCTGGGACAAGGTATAAGACAATCTGAGCTTAAAGTACTGTGAAATGGCAATTTCCATATGTTACAAATATGGAGCAAATATGGTATAAACTATATATTTATATGGTGATTGCCTTTATGTAATTTTTTACGAAGATTCCATATTTTTTTGTTACCAACAAGTATAATATTATTTTTGATGTGAATTTATATGTGTGTATCAAAATATTGAATATTGTTTTGGATCTTCAATGATTGACAAATATTAGAATATTGAAATATATTCTAAGAATTTTGCAGGACGATTCCGTACAACGGAGCTTTCATACAAAAATGTTGTTAAAATCATGTTTCCAGAAACCGGTGTAAACCTTATGATGGCACCACTGTTTCTGTTAATGCTTGGTGCTGCACGCCTGGTGGGCCTTTGTGAGTGTTCTTAGCAGCAGCCAGGTGAGCTCGCTAATAAATAGCCGCAGGTGGAGGGGGGGGGTCACTGACCGCGCCGCCTCCATACGCGCTCTTGTGTAATCGTTTATTTATACTCCCGGCAGCTAAATGCCAAAACCACTAGCTGGACCCACCACGAGCTGCTGCAGCACGGGCGCTTCTTCCTACAGGATACTTCTACACTCACTGGCAACATCTAATGATAGTTGGTTGCTCATAATTATGTCCTGGAATGAGCAACTGAATGTTAAAAGCACTGGCTATCCAAAGAATGTACCAGTAAACCAGTAACAGTAATCCAAACGTATATTATCCTTCATAATACACAGACTGACAACATCTTATGCTGGTTTTTTTCCCATAATAATGTCCTTTAAGGAACAACAAAATGTCAAAAGCACTAGCAATCTGGACACTTAACCAGTTGCTGTAGTATAGGCGCTACTTCCTACGGGCTACTTCTACACTCACTAGCAACATCTAATGAACTTTGTTCATAATAATGTACTGGAGAATGTACCAGTGGTTACAGTTCAGGTGCATCTTGCTACAGGATAAACTGATTAAATACATTTAATTACAGTTAGTAACCCATAATAATGTCTTGGAAAAAGCAATTGAGTGTTAATATCACTAGTTATCTGGAGACTATTCAAGTCGCTGTAGTCCAAGCGAACATCCCTACAGGATAAACAAACTGACAAAATCTACTCAACCTTTGTTGTCCTATACTTATCTCATTGAAGGAGAAACTGAGTGTCAACAAACTAGCTGTCTAAACACTATACCAGTCGCTGCTCTTCATACAAAATACTCTTTATTGACTAAAATATACATTGCTTTTATGGCTCATACCAAACTCTAAAATGCAGGAAGCTTTAGCCTATGATCGAAGCATTTAGCCACCACCATCAAATGAACATTTTATCAAGCAAGTACAAGGCTTATTCGGGTAATATTAAGGATATATAATCACTACTTTTTTGGGTACCTAGTGATTAACACGACGACATTCTATAAGCATGTGTTTTCGTAATAATGTTAACCGAGAGCAACGAAGGAGCAAAACGAATACCTGCTAATTCTTGTACAATTGAGATATCAAAACGACCACAACATTATTCCAATGAGCCATATCGTTTTTTACAAATCCTCGGGTTCTCGTCATCATGTATGCCCGTAGATAATGTATTCGGCCGAACTTTACATCGCGGAGCGGCAGCGAGAGCCTGGCTGTTTAAATAAACGTCCTTGGATGCTAGACAACTTTCCGACTCCAGGAATTTGAATTTTATGACGCCTGACCTGATGCAAAAATCCCTTGTGTTCTAAACAAATTCAAATGGCTTAAAAATAGGTTCCGGTTGAACTTCGAACAAGATCGCTCCATTCAAAATCAAATTCACTAAACACACAAAGAACTGAAAATTGATTAAAAATACTTTTTCTTTTTTAACTTCGTCGAGGATCCCACTACCTTTGATATGGTTAGCAAACGCATTAACTCTAAGCCATATTAGTCGAATACTAAATATGTATTTTTTATTAAAAATAAATAAAAAGCTGACATTCTACAGATAAAATAAAAGGGAAGCATCAATTGGTTCATTATACACTAAACTCAAGAAAATCACAGGCACTACATCCAAAAAACTTCTATAAATACAACTATTATAGATAATGTAGGGCCTATTCCTAGCTCTTGCAAATGCCTTTTACTCAAAATTAATTGTAGAAAAAAATCGTATCGATACTAAAGTCTTCTTCTTTAGCCTAGCCATTTCCCATCATCTGGGGTCAGCTCTCCTTGTGCACATTCGCCATGTCTGTCTGTCCCGCGTTGCATTCTCAATCAAACCTAGAGTTTTCAGATCCTTGTTTACAGTTGCAGTCCAGGTTGCTTGTGGTCTTCCAGGTCTTCTTCTCAGCGTGGGTATGTTGAGGGCTCTCTTCACCATGTGGTCCTCATCTCTCCGTGTCACATGCCCATATCATCTTAGGCAGTTTTCCCTAATCTTTACAGGTATGGGGGCCACGCGAAATGAACCCCGAATATGCTCATTTCGAACTCTGTCCACTCTAGTCACACCGCCCGCCCACCTCAGCATCTTCATCTCTGCCACATGAATCCTATCCAAGTCACGTATCGATTCTAAAGTATTTTATAAAAAACGATGCGTAAATTGTGTATTATTTTTTAAAGATATTTACGTCACCAACATTACATAATATGTGGCATAAGGGGATAATGGGAATGCTGATAGGATCAAAAAACGATACAACAATACATGAACATCATCATCAGAATACGTTTGTTCATTGTTGAATATAAGCCTTCATCCTTCTTGACCCTTCACTTTCCGCATTAAGTTCTAGGGCGTTACTCCAATACTTTTCTTTTCACATTGACCGTTGTCTCTTTGGCCCATTGCGTTCTTTTTCAGATATATGCAATTGGGATTATATATTGTATAGACACTCATAGATTTCTTCATGCCATGTTGGCGACGTTTATTTTATGGGAAAAACCGATTGTGAAATTCCACGTCACTTTCCCATAAGTTAACAGTAGAAAAACGTTAGTTTTTAGGCTTTGTTGAATATTTGCTTTAAGAACGTACTTATGTTTTAATATGTTTTTTTTATGTAAACGCATGCAACATAGCATACCCGGTCAAGACCAGTGCACTCTATGACGCTCAGCCAGGGAGGCTGGACGCTGCATGCCGGAAACCTGTGTTGCGTTCGTGTTTGTGTGTGGGTTGGGGAGATTGCAACTGTATATTTATTTGTTTCTTGAAGAGATCCAGATTGTAGGCAGGAGGAAACACAGACGCTAGAAGAGCATTCCATAGCTTACTGGTGTATGTATGTTCGGCAATTGTAAGACGAGTTTGTCGGTTGTGAGTGGGTGCAGAAGGAATTTGTTCTCTAAGTTCCGAAGAGCAGCGACCGTGGTAATAACGGTAGAAAAGACTAAGAGAACCAATCTTACGCCTGTGTTCAATTGATTGCAGGTTAGACGTAAGAGTGTCATTGTATATCAAACGAATTGCTCTTCTTTGTACTGAGTAAATTGAGATTAGAAGGTATTTTGGGGCTCCAATCCAAAGGTGACTGCCGTATTCAAGGATAGGTCGGATTTGTCCTTTATATAGAAGAATAAGTTGTTTATCGTTGAAATACCGACGTGATCTATATAAGTTTTTTGGAAGCGAGACCGGCTTTATACTTATGTGTGTTTTGATTTAAGAAAGGGTGTATTCTTCCATTTATTTACAATACTAATTTTGTATATTATATAATATTAATAAAAGTACATACTAGAACATATATCTCTACTATATACGCTCCAAATCATCTCAGATCAGCTAATTAGGTTACCTGAGCAGGTAATTTAAAATGCCACATAGGTTTTTAAAGATGTTCAAACCTAGATATTAAAAAAAAAGCTTCTTTGATTTATGTAATTCTTCGATAAGTACAAATTAATGTCATATTTAGTGATGGTGTAAATAAAATAAATATAAAACATACCTTAGATAAATAAATAGGAATATGGAAGGAACCTCTACGTGGTGCCTTCTGGAACAGTGAGGACTCACAACAGATACTTTGATCATACAAAGGAAGTACGCAAATGTTTCAGTAGATAATCTCACTAATGAAGCGATTGTCGCGTGCCGAAAATTGAACCACAACTGATTAATGTCGACGTAATTGGGTTAATTTATGCTGTAATTTTGCTGACATTACTTTATTACAATTTCGTAGAAAAAACGATTTTTGGTAACAGGTGTTGCAATACTTAGATGACATTTTATATGCAAAATCGCACTACAATGTGCCTTGCGAAATTGCATTACAGTCAACCCATCTGTAGCGGATACTTCTAAAGATATTATTAATACAATAAAGCGGTTTCACATATATATTTTTATATATTGAAACACATAGACGAGAATACCGACATTTAGTTACAGTAATGCTGTGGTCCCATCTGTGGATTCTATGACGCTTACCATGTTAGATATGGCAAAGCGGTCCATGTAGAGAGTTGATCAGCAATATTAATAAAACTGCCCAACATTCACGCATCATTCATTTATTACAGAAATTCACTATTCTTTTATTTATGGTCTTCGACTGTTATTTTACGGGCGAGGGATCAAATTTACACCAACCGGGGTATTTATAAAGCTTAGAAATCGATTAAAATATTTTTATTTCAATCTGCGACGGGGATCGAAGCAACGATATTCGGTTTGGTAAAGGCTTTTACCACTAAACTATAACCGCCGGCTAATGGTACATTTTGAGTCACAACGCCCCTTAGTTAATGATCCAATCTCCTTGAAGATTCCGAATAAGAAATCAACTAAAATATATATCACATGTAATAGATCCGTTTTTTCAAGTGTATGGGATTTTTGGTCTTATATATTCCAGCATGGAACACAATAAAAAATATTGGCAGTTTATGATGACTAACTCTGTATAACGCGGTGCCTATATCGACACTGGGTCTGCCGCATTTCGTTCCCATACGATTCGTTCAACGACTCATCAGTGACGTGGGGGGCACTGAACGTTTCTTGCACGGGACATTTGGCGCACCTGACTATTGGTGCACTGGGTTTCTCGCTAACCCAACCTAACCTAAGACATATGGATCTCTGGACTCTACGATCACTGGACAAATCCTAAGGTTAGGATGGGTTTGGTTAGCGAGACATCCAGTGCACCGTGTGCCAAATGTCCCGTGCACTAGACGTTCAGTTCGCCACACGTCGTTACCGATAAGGCGTTGAACGAATTGTCTGTGAATAGGTCGTGACACTATCGACGCTATAGGAGGGTTGTCTGTATATGGCAGCTAAAAAAAAACACGTGAAAAAGATAAGAATCGCATTCACGGGTTGTAAAGAGAAGGAGATGGAAAATAGATTCTCTCACCGAAAATACGAAAATGTATGATACTTTGAGTGATAAATGATAAAAAGATGAGCAAAGCTACGTACAAGTTCATAGGTTAATGAACATATGATTAAATTTGCACTATTGACGTTTTTTATGTAATCGCATATTTTAAAGCCAAAATTCCGTAATGTCTTAAAATTAAGGCGTTTTACCAATACATCATCCCTGTATTAATTTATGGCCCAGACACAGTGGAATCAGACAACAAGTCTTACCCACAAAATAAAGGTCACTCAGCGTGCTATGGAGAGATCCATGTACTGATTGTCGCTAAAAGATTGAATCCGAAATGAGGAAATACGCAGAAGAACTCAAGTAGTGGATGCTACCCAACGAATAGGCACACTCAAGTGGCAATGGGCAGGACATATCTGTCGAAGAGACGACGGTTTATAGAGAAGAAAAGTATTGGAATGGCGCCCAAGAACTGGCAAACGAAGCATTGGCCGACCCCCTGCAAGATGGACTGACGACATAAGAAGAATAGCAGGAGCGGCCTGGATGCAGAAGGCAGAGGATCCAAGAGGATGGAGACATGCGTGAGGCCTACGCTCAGCAGTGGACGGATACAGGCTGTTGATGATGTTATCGCATGTAGGAGAGCACAACCGGAGGCTGGACGCTGCAAGCTGGAAACGTGTATGTGTTTGTGTTCAGCTAGGTTCACTTTTGCCTCTTGACCGATTGTAGTATAGAAAGCTGCCCTGTCAGCTCTCTCACCTCGTCTTTCTTCACAAAATCAAACCATCGCACTCTCAGTATTCTACGCAGCATGTTTCCAAAACACATTAAACGGCTACATTGGCTTCTGGAGAGATGCCAAAATTCACGGCAGAAGAATGGGGAATACAATTTTATAAGCGATGAATTAATGCAACGGTAATAAAATTGAGGAATTCTCGGGTTGTTCAATCATTCAATGTGAGCATAATGTTGCATCTTGGACATTACAATGTTTCAGGGAGTGCTGAGGATGCCATCGGATTTACATACTGAATTACATTCAGTAAATAAAATGTGCTGACTTGGCGTACGCTCAAGAGATATGCTGACAAACTCCACATATTGCTATATGACACACCAATACAATGTAAATTAACTAGGGGCTCGCTCTTGCCCACTTCGGAGTCCCATCCTGAATATGAGTATAATACAGTCTAACATTAGCTGTCACGGATGAGATTACAGGAACACAATAAAAGCATTCAATAAATATCAGCTTGATATAACCTTGAAAGCTGGTACCGAAAAACCTCGAAATACAATCTTTCGTCTCTTATTTTTGTTCGATCGTCTGACACGCATTCATATAAGTTGTTAGGCTGATGATATATTTAGGAAGTCAAAATGTATGGTGCGGCGATTTACAGAACTAATGGCTAATTTGTTTGACACCTGTAAAATAAACAAGATCGAGACGTAGCACCATAGCTTTTGACATCCTAAATATAGACTTACCCCAACACCTTTTATGTATGCGTATAAGACGAGTGAATTAAAATAAGAGACGAATTATTGTATTTCTAGGCTTTTCGGCATCACCCTGCAAGAGCTATTATATATCGAGCTGATATCAATATTTATTATTATTAGATCATTGTGTCAGCGGCATCAGAATGTTTCAGCCCAATATCTGGCAATATCGATGTGCGTGCTTCCGAGTATTTACTCTTTATGTGCTAGTCAAGCACATGCGGTGAAATCTTAGGTGTGTGACGATCAGCAGGTTTTCACAATCACACAGCATTGACTCTCACTGCCGAAGCACTTCCCACCGCTTGAGGCTCTATTTTGTTCTACCGACTCCGGTTCTTAGTATTGACGGACCTGGAAATCCCTGTTCATGGATTTCCAGGTACAGACATCATCAAGCTGATGCAAGCTGCTGCCAGAAATAAAGTCTCTCAGTTTCATGGCCGAATGTTAGAAGTTAAAAAAAGAACCATCACGCAGTGCCTCCTGGAAACGGAACCTTGAACCTCCGGACAAACTTTTCGAATAAACGACGGAGAATACCTGTATATCATTTAATATAAGTACAGTAGGGAAAAGACACCGCGTATATCAAAATTGACATTTTTATATGGTGGTACTGTACATATTCACATCACGAGTTGTGTATAATATTCTCAACATTCATCATAATACCGGAGATTAAACCTGGTCTAGAAAAATCCTCGATCATTGAAATATCAAAAAATTCTTTTTTAAATTTGAATTTTTCACTAAGCCGATGGGATACGTTGTGAGATTAGATAAATTAAAACATGGCTTCAAAAAGTATCCCGAGGATAGCAAGCTTTTGATGCAACGTAATCAATTTCTAATACGGAAGCCTGGGAAATGCATTTCTTATACAATTTTTAAGAAATTCTGTCTCCATTATTCGCTTCCAAGATTGGATATAATCCATATTTACCACAGTAATACTTGCGGCGAAAGCAGTTACTACAAATTTAGCTGGACTGGACTTTACCCGCATCACACCGAAAGACAGTTAAGTCTCCTTAATGACGCGCTCATTCAGATTATGATCAGTTAGCAACTGATAAGTCCAGTGGGAGTCCCCTCTGAAAAATTTTCGCCACTGCACAGAAGTGCTAAACGAAAGAACCCATGAAAGAGATTAGAATCGCATTCATGGGTTGGAAAGAGATGGAGATGGAAGATGAATTCTTTCACCGAAAATACGAGTAAAGATTGTAAATGCGTGGAAATTTTTTTTAGTGGCCACAAAGTCTGCTTGTCCAATAGGGCCGAGGCGATTCCCTCGAACTGCATCGAAAAGGACTCCCTTTTCTAACGAGAGGAACTGACAGTCCCAGAGAATGTGCTTTGAGGTCTGGAAGGGAGCGCCACAGGGGCAACTAGGGTTTGAAAGTAAATTAAATGAGTATAATCTGCCATTAAAAGCGCCGTGCCGAGATATTAGTTGGGTAGACCAGTAATCAGGGCTTATCCATAATACAAATTTAGCTCTGAATTTTAAATTTCTACTACATTCCATAGAAAAAGATTTTTTTTGTAAATGCACACGGTTGGTCAAAATTTGTAGACTCTACAACCTCGCTGTACCAGGGGTACATGCTGAAAGAATGTGTGAAGTTTTTGTAAGGATTGAGAAGATCGTAAGTGTATATCGCACATCTTTCTTGAACATGTCTAAGATTTACGAAGTATGAAATTTATATACCGTAAAAGGATTTCATAGCTTACCACGTATAAAAGAATATATGTTTTAAGAATAAAGTTTATGAAATTATTAAATATATATATATATATATTCATGTTTCCCATGGTAAGTGCTACCTGTTTGAAGCGTATGGCCACCATTTATCCGAATAAAAGGTTGTAGCCTGGTACACTGTCAGAGACTGCTATGTACACGATCAATAGTTTTTTCAAGAATGCAAAGTGATTAATCCGACGCTGATTAAATCAGATTTAAGGTAAATAATAGGAATTTTACGGGCGAGGGATCAAATTCACACCGACCGGTGGATTTTAGAGCACAGAAATCGTTTTTTTTTTTTAAATCTTCGTTGGGGATTGAACCCACGACCTTCGGCTTGCCAATCAAACACTTTAACCCTCGCTTTATGCCCGCCGGCAAATAGCAATAATATAATTTAAAATAAATTTTAATTAAAAAAAAAAAAATAGTTTTTATTCACATTGGGAAATGGATTCTGCAGAATGGCAGATATCAATTAGGAGTCATTACTATAGCACACTGTTGATATTCTCCTGTATGTGACGAATTTGTCACAAAGTCGTGAACCCTGAAGAAGACCCCTGCAACTTGGTACTAGAGAATTCTCCACACACGGCTTAACCCAAAAGCCGCAATACCAAATCTGGCTGTGAAAGCCAAAGAAGTTATATAATCTCAATAACAACTTAACGGATGTTATTGAAATCTTAAAACACCGGGATTTATTGTTTGTTTGAGGGACGTTCTCCGTCAACCACAAATAATAATGCCTTTTTACTTAATAAAAAAATGATTTAATGTTCGCATGGCTATAAATTATGTATATTATTATTGTGGATTTTGAAACGTGTCATTCTAGCCAGAATTTATTATCCCAGTAATCTGTAATGTCTGAACTTGGTACAAGTACGGGTGGATACGAAATATTTGTGAACAATGCACCATTGTTCCAATTTTTTAAAAAGACTGCAGTTTTATTTAAATATGAGAAAAAACAAATAATTTTCGAGGATCGATGAATGTCCTGCTGACATGCTGAAATAATTACAGCGAATATAAGAGTCCTTGTAATTAATATCCAAGACAACAACAGAGAAAAAGGAACCGTTTTATAAATAAATCGCCGCAAACACTATAAGTTATGGTTCCGCCACATTTCGTTCACAGACAATTCGTTCAACGACTCATCGGTACCGACATCGGGTGCACTGGACATCTCGCAGACGAGACGACTGGGGCACTGGATGTCTCGCTAACCTAACCTAACCTAAGTTATTTCGTTAACAAGACCTATGGATCTCTGGGTTCTACGATCACTGGAAAAATCCTTAGGTTAGATTAGGTTAGGTTAGGCATCTGATGCAAGGGACATTTGGTGCGCGGGATGACTGGTGCACTGGCTGTCTCGCTAACCAAACCTAACCTTACCTAAGAATTTGTCCAGTGATCGTAGAGTCCAGAGATCCATAGGTCGCGTTAACGAAATAACTTAGGTTAGGTTAGAAAGACATTCAGTGCACCAGTTGTCCCTTGCACCAAATGTCCCGTTTACTAGACGTACAATTCACCCCACGTCGTTGAACGAATTGTCTGTGAACAAAATGCGGCGGAACCCTACGTTCCACAGTGGATGGACACAGGCTGATGATGATGAATACGAATATTTTATGCTATGCTTGGAAGTGCATATGTGTACATAATAGTAGACAGTTACAAAGGAATGGACCAGGCGAGGTCACTTCTGCATTATATATAATGTATTCATAGCTGGTGTAATGAGTACAATATCGATCCGGACATTTACCAACAAATACTTTTCCCCGATAATGCACTTTCTCGATATAGCTCTCAGCGTTTTTCATTCATTTCAAAAAGCTCCCGACTAGCGTTTCAGCTATTAAGACTAAAAGCGGAAATAGAAATGGGTTGCATGAAAAAGATTAAAATACACCTTCCATCACTGATAGTATCATTTACGACATTATTCTTAGCATTCAATTTCAGCATTCAAGTTATATTTTTAGCATTCAATAAGAGATATATTTTAAATATTAAATAAATAAATGTATGCTTAAAAATAATTCATATACTATACACAAAAATACATTAAAATCATTCTGTCACTAAGATTATTTTATTAACGATATTATTCTTATTTATATTTTTAGCATTCACTTTCAGATTAATTTTTTTATGTTTTTTATGTAAACACATACAGGATAATACCTACAGATAGTGATAGTGATTCTGAAGTCTCTTCTATTGAATTCTGTGACGCTTACCATGCTGCATATGGCTAAGCGCTGTATGTAGAGTGTTGATCTCCACCTCCACATTTACACATCATGATTAATATAACAGAAATTCACTTTGGTTGGGTGGTCTTGACGGGACAACCTTCGTATAACATTATTTTTTATTAATAGGATATGATTGGCATTTCACGAGTGAGGGATCAAATTCACACCAACCGAGGATATTTTAGAGCTCATAAATTGGTGGTAGACGAAAATCGTCCCGTAAAGACCACGCATTCATAGTAAATTCCTATAATAATAAGGATGATGCGTAAATCTCGGGCTGTAGTCTGTGACGTTGGCGGATCAACACTCCACATGCAGCACTTAGCCATATGCACTATGGTAAGCGTCGTAGAATTCCACAGATGAGACTTCAAAATTACTATCACCATATTCTCCTGTATGTGTTTGCATAAAAAAATATATATAGAGCGTAGAAATTGTTTTTATTTATTTTTTTGTCGGGGATCGACGCCGCGATATTTGGTACGGTAAGCAATCGCTTTGCCACTAAGCCACGCCCGCCTGTCCCGCTAAGCTCGGCGTGTCGCATTGAGAGCTTGCGTAATGATAGCGGGCGTGCTACTCCACTAAAGGTTCTCAAAATACACGGCGATGCAGCGCGAAAAAAAAAAAGCGCATATTCGCGCTGGCGACTCTCAATGCGAAATCAAAATAAACAAAGGCGCCTTGCGAGCTGACATTTTAACGGATCTGCGCCTCGCACCAAGTAACCAGCGCTGGGCGAAACGGGATCACTCACTTTTCAATGGCGGGTATAGCTCAATGGTCAAAGCGTTTGCTTTGCAAGCCAAAGGCAGTGGGTTCGATCCCCGAGGGAGATTAAAAAAAAGGATTTTTAATAGCTTTCTGAGCACTTAAATACCCCTGGTTGGTGTGAATTTTATCCATCGCCCGTAAAATGTCAGTCATAGCCTATTTATTATAATTGGCGGTAGACGAAAGTCGTCCCGTGAAGACCAGCACCCATTCATAGTAAATTCCTGTAATAATAAAGGATGATGGGTGAATCTCGGGCTGTAGTCTATGACGTTGGCGGATCAACACTCCATATGCAGCGTTTAGCCGTATACACCATGGTAAGCGTCATAGAATTCCACAGATGAGACTTCAGAATTACTATCACCATCTGTCGGTATTCTTCTGTGTGTGTTTACATAAAAAAGTGTTAAAATCACTTTTTCACATTTCTCGTATACCATGTTATGTATAATAACTTTTAAAAAGAAATCGAGGAGCGTATACAAATGGGATGGGCAGCATTTGGAAAACTTTAATACCAATGGCCTACATAACGAGAGCCGTGAGCAAATATGGAAGTTATAAGCTTTTTGCGAGTTGTTTAACCAGCATTTAAATGAAATATGTGGTGTGATTAGTGGTGTTCCCAGGCGGTAGCCCATATATTACCAATGGAAAACCAAATTACATTTTTAAAGCAAAAATTCCGCAATGTCTTAAACCTAAGGCGCTTAACTAATGCATCCTCTTAATATTAAGTTACGGCGCCTAGACGTGGAATCTAACAACAGATCTTACACGTAAAATAAATGTCACCCAACGTGATTTGAACAGATCCATGCTCGGAGTGTCTATAAAATATATAATCCAAGACGATGATATCCAAAAAAGAACTCAAGTAGTGGAGGCTGCCTAACGAATAGGCACACTCAAGTGGCAATGTGACATATCTGTCGGAAGAGATGTCGGTCGTTTGTGAAGAAAAGTATTAGAGTGGCGTTCGAGAGCTAGCAAACGAAGCGTTGGCCGACCCCCATCGGAAAAATAGCGGTAGTAACCTAGATGCGGAAGGCGGAGGATCGAAAACGATAGAGACTCATTCGGGAGGCCTACGTTCAACAGTGGACGGACACAGCTGATAATGAAATATCCCACTATAACTATAGTATGCTTACACACGTTGGGAATTGATAAAGCTGCATTGAAGGTAAAACTGCCGTATTCTAGCTAGGTAAATAAATAGTGATCAGTATGATCCATGCTTAAACAAAATAGTACGTGTTTATCTGTTAAACGTAATAAAGCATAATAAATCTCGTCCTATTGGAGCTTAAAGACGTTTGGATCTGATGAAGCTTATTGAAGGCGAAATTGCGGTATTCTAGCGATTGAATAAACAGTGTGATCCATTTTGGAGCAAGGTAGGAAATCTTTCGAATGGTTTATCGGTTACAAAAATTAATAAAGGTATTTAAAACGACAAATTAGAAAAATAATTTATTATATTGCCGACAAAAAAGCATTATATCTTTTAATATACATATAAAAATGTTATTTATTTTTAGGGTTTAACACTGGAAAACCCGTTGTAAGGTTAGTGTATTGAAAAGGTAGATAAATATATTATTTATGTATATAGTTTTTATGTAAGCATATACAGGAGATTACCGACAGATGGTGAGAGTGATTCTGAAGTTTCATCCGTGGATTCTATTCATGTGGAGTGTTGATCTGCTAGCGTCATACAGTATAGCCCGACATTCACGCTTGATCCTTATTATTACAGAAATTCACTATGAATGGTTGGTCTTTACGGACGACTTTCGTCTATCACCAATTTTTAATGACTGGCATTTTACGGGTGAGTTATAGAATTTACAATAACCGGGGTATTTATATAACTTAAAAATCTATTAAAGATATTTTTTTTGTAATTTCCGTCGGGGATCAAACCCGCCACCTTTGATTTGGAAAGCAGCCTTAACCACTGAGCTATACCCACCGGCGAAATATATACGAGTATAAAAATAATGTCAAAAATGATGCTTTTATCTAATGATATTGTTCAAAAGCTTGCCGATAAAGCTCCGCTAAGTCAATAGTATCCATATTAATAAACCTCATATCTGCTTTGACTAAAAAAATGTATTTTAATTTAAAGTTCCTATTTCTAAAAGACCTCATTTGATAGCTTGTATTTTTGAGCTTGAGATTTAGCTATACTTGTACTTCGACCTCTTTAGGGTTCAGTAAAAGGACCACAAATCGTCTCCCGAAGTACAGAAAAAATACAAATAATATGTAAGCTTTGTTCAGTCTTAGTAGAAAATCGTTTACTTTATAGTTTCTGTGAATGAAAAAAAAATGTAAATACATGAAAAAACTTACCGTTAAATTCATCTTCGTTCGGAGGGGAAAAGGGCTCATCTTTAAGGCTGAAAGACAAACATTAATATTAATTAATTATATAATATACTCGTATATACGTATCTGGGATAAGTAATACAACTAGGATGGGCAGCATTTGTAAAACTAAAGTACATTTTTAAAGCAAAAATTCCACAATGTCTTAAAACTAAGGCGCTTAACCAATGCATCGTCACTGTATTCACTTATGGAGCAGAGACGTAGAATCTAACAGAAAGTCTTACCTATAAAATAAAAGTCTCTCAGCGTGACATGGAGAGATCCATGCTCGGAATGTCGCTAAAAGAAAGAATCCAAAACGATGAAGAACTCAAGCAGTGGACGCTACCCAACGAATAGGCACACTCAAGTGGCAATGGGCAGGAAATATCAGTCGAAGAGACGACGGTCAATGGGGAAGAAAAGTGTTAGAGTGGCGCCCAAGAACTGTCAAATGAAGCATTGTCTGACTCCCTGCAAGATGGGCTGACGACATAAGAAGAATAGGGGGAGTGACCTGGATGCGGAAGGCAGAGGATCGAAGAGAATGGAGGCTCATGCGGCAGGCTTACGTTCAGCAATCGACGGATACAGGCTGATATAATGCAACATACAGTAAATAGTAGTTAGTGAATTCTTATATCACTTGTGCATTTTAACCCTTTCCGTTCCAACGACGAATATAGCATATTAATATACTCGTATAATAAGGAATATAAATACACATAGTTTGATAGATGTAGTACAAAGTTTTAGGTTTTTGAACGTATTTATAATAAATATGAAAAAAAAAACTGATGACAGCAAGAGTCAATGATCCCTAAAGATGTGTAATATGTAAAATATGCACGTCAGGTTTCTGTATATTCTTTTTGTGCATAAAAAAAATAATTGGTCATCAAAAATACCCTCATTATTTCAAAATTAATTTAACATACATAGCAAATCACTTATTCAACATATGTCACTACTTCGATTGCGAAACCTAATTCGTATTATACAATAGGTAATAGAAATGTTAATGTGGCTAATTTTGATTTCAATAAAAAGAATTAAACATTAAATCAAATTTTCACCTAAATTTGATAATTTAAAAAAAATATCTTCCTTAATTTTCTTTTTTTTATAACCATCTTTTCCAAACCTTTTCTATAGCTGGAGCGCAATCCGCCACACATTTCCACTATTCAGTTAGTTCTTTCATCTATTACGAATATTATCTACGTCCAGAACAACTGAAAGAATAAAACACTCTAAATTTGATCCGCTTGGTGAAACCCTCCCTGTCCCGTCCTGTTTTTGGAGACCCAGCTGGGGACCTGTTACTGGACGCATGCAAAAAGCTACTTGTTAGAGAGTGGCTGAAGGCCTTCCCGTGATTCTAGGAGCATCAGTTAGATGTTAAATAGACGTCAGCTTAAGGCTACAAAGTTAATATACTACAGTGAGTCTTTAGTTTCCTCCTTTGGTAACACGTTGCTAACCACGAAATACGTGGGAATGGACAAGGAAATAGTAAGGTTGGGAAATTGATTTTATAGAATGGCAGTCATGTTTGATCCATAAATATTGGTGAGGAAATGAAAAGGCCGCTTACACGACTTTCAAAATATACCCCTGAAAAAATATGGAACAAAAAGAAAACGCCGCACATTTTTCAAATTCAAGAACAAATTCAAGTCTCTAAGGAAGGCCCCTAAAACATTGCCAAGAGATCCACGAAAACTATGTTTTAAATACTTGCACTTATTTGATAAAGAGATAAATATGAAGCGAAAATTATGTAATGTGTTTCTTTGTATCGATTGTCACATATTATGTTCTCATATTGTCGAAGGCTATTTGTCGTACTTATCATTACTTGTACTTTCAAATGCTGCTAGTCAGTGCCAGTTTTAGGGGGTGGCGAAGTGGGTCGGTACCCCAGGGCGTCGAATAAGTAAGGCGCCGAAGACAACCAATCTGTTTTACTATAAATATAATCAATATGAGGTGCTAGAATTTTTTTTTAATTCAAACAATCGAAATAGCGTTAACAACCAATGCATAGCTGAAAATTAATTAGTACACTTCGTACATATGTAGGTATTAGCTTTTTAAAAAATATTAAAACTAAGGTTTTGCTTTATCCTAAAAATGTACAAAAATTATCGCATTTTTGATGCATTAATTTAATAATTAAAAACAACTGTATGTTTGTGAAATTATGTTTGTGAAAGATGTCAAATGTGTGATTTTAATATTAAAATAAAATAATGTTAATGTTATCAATTAATAATCATTGGTAAAACTGCATAATTGTACGAATTGTTAATTAATTGTAATTAAAAATAATAATTAGCATATTTTAAGTTTTATTTTATTGTTTTATTTCATTGTTTGTACGTGTTTCACGGTTCCGCCGCATTTCGTTCCCAGACAATTCTTTCAACAACTCATCGGTAGCGACGTAAAGCGCACTAGACGTCGGGTGCACGGGACATTTGGTGCACGGGACAACTGGTGCACTGGATGTCTCGCTAACCTAACCTAACCACCAGACGTCCAGTGCGCCCCACGTTGGTTGTTTGGGAACTATAGGTCGTGACACCGTGTTTCACCCCCGACGAGGCATACTCAATAGCTTAACAAAAGTATACATTATTTTAATTAAAGAAAACTATATATATTTATTGTTATATTTAAAATTAAAATAAGAGATTGTGCTGATAATTCACTTTAAAAGCCATTTTTTGTTAGCTATATACTTACTAATTAATATATCAATTAAATTAACTACATTCACTAATAGTTTTAAAAAATAACTAAAAATGTATTACAAAATATCTGAAAACGCGCATCGCATATAATAATAATTACTATAATATATATAAAGATTTACGAGGAAATACGCAGAAGAACTCGTAGTGGATGCTGCCCAACGAATAGGCTCACTCAAGTGGCAATGGGCAGGACATATCTGTCGAAGAGACGACGGTCGATGGGGAAGAAAAGTATTGAAATGGCGAAGCCAAACGAATCATTGGCCGACCCTCTACAAGACGGACTGACGATTTAAGAAGAATAGCGGGAGTGACCTGGATGCGGAAGGCAGAGGATCGAAGAGGATGGAGACTCATGCGGGAGGCTTACGTTCAACAGTGGACGGACACAGGCTGATGATGATATAAAGATAGTTGTAACGATACTATTACAGCATTCTTTTGTTACAGTATGAAGCTGCAATATAAAGTTGTTACATAAACAACAAAAACCGCTCCAAATTGCAATGTTTACACTCGCCATAGAGCCGCGAGTTATCCTGTAGTGTTAACCTACATTACTAACAGAGTTGGTTATTGATTTTGAAACTCCGGAATGAATTACACACATAAATGTAGGAAGTGCCATTTCACAAATGTGCACATCCACATTTTCTCACAATTCCTGTCGTCAATCACCGATCAATGATACTATTCGCTCGGCATATTTAATAAATAAGGCCATCAATTTTAATTGGATTTTCCAGCTGAAAAATTAATTTTTCTGCAACCTTTCAGGAACTGAAAAATGTTGTATTAAGTGAAATAAATAACTTCTTAGGTTTTCACGGCCAGATTTGATATTGTGGCTTTTGGGTTTAGCCGTGTGTGGCGAACTTCCTTCAACCAATATTTCGAAGAAACAAAAAGATAATCTGAATAAACAACAACTCAAAACTAAATAAATCATCAATCCTGAGAAAACCTCTGCAATGCCGGTCGAAATATTGGTCGAAGGAAGTTCACCACATACGGCTAAACCCAAAAGCCACAATATCATTAAGTGAAATAAATTATTATATTCTTTTCATATCCGTTCCATATATGTAACATATGGCTACCACAAATGCCGTCACTTATTTCTATAAGCTTCACATTACATTTCTCGTTCTAGGACATATCTGCATCTGAAAGTTCACCTGAGAACATTTATGACTCTCGACAGCATCCAGAGCAGAAGTCCGAGTTCTTGAAGAAAGAGTAGCTGTAGTGTCTGATGCATATTTTTGTGTAATTTTTTAATCAGTTTTTTAAGGAAATTGGATGATTAGCAACGTTCCCTAGGCCTGGAATTGATTTTGTTCTAAGGGGAGGCTCAACCAAAAACATTATTTTACAGATCTCAATTCAATTTGCAAGTAATCATTTATCTGAATTCATTTGTACAATCAATTTGGTTTTTTTTAAATATAAGTACATGTCATATTTTATACATCAATGCTTAATTCATTTTACAATTATATTTTTAATTTATCAAGTATTTTTTTAATACAGAAAATGAATTGAAAACGGTAAATATTTGCTACGCAGATAGACACAAAATAAAAGGTAAGCGTCACACAGTCAACCCTTCTATAAAGCACGCATATTTCGATTTATAACGCAGATTTTTACTATTGTGCTTGCGGCGATTTTTAACCCTTTCATTACGGCTAGGTGGAATACAAATTATACTGTCAATTATAAAAGAAGTATTTGATGCATACATGTATCCTTCTGGTCTATTTTCATATATCACATTGGTTGTTGTATCCTTTAGCTATCAGGTGATGCATAAAAAACTATTCTAAGAAAGTAGCAAAACGATATATCACGGCTACCGATGTCAACAGTAGGGGAATCTTACACAGCATATATCGGGTACGATGCGAACACGTTAATAAAACATGCCATGTACCAATATTTTATTATTTTGAGTTAAATCGTCTTTTAGGACTAAATGGTTCAGACTTCGGAAGCATCAAACCAATACGATCTTCTTCGTAGTAGTATCAATCCGGTGGATTGGTTTGCAGAAACAGAATCTCGCTTCTCGATCTCCATACCATTCGGTCCTCCGCAACCCTCTTCAGCTCAGCATAAGAGTTACAAATCATTTCCTCGAACACTTGCTGCAAATACTCCCGTCTAGGACGCCCTCTACAGTTTCTACCCTCAACCATCCCCTCCACAATGTCATGAAGAAGACCATCGTGGCGCATGATGTGACCGATCGCCTCTCTGAGATGGTTCTTATTAGGTGCCTATCTTCCTTAAATATCCTGAGAACCTCAATGTCTCTCCAGGAAATTCCGATAATTCTTCTGTATGACCACATCTCAAAGGCCTCTAGTGTTTTTTTATCACTTTCAGATAAGCATTATGTCTCGCAGCCGTACATCAAGATGCCCAAACAAATGTTTTGGCAAGTTGCTCACGGAGCCTTAAATTAATATTATATTAAGTAATAATATCTATTAAGAGTATTAATACGATCTTATAAATACGTATGTCTGCTTTGAGACCGTGGCTTAGAGCTTCGTTTAATAATTCATAATCGAGTTATCAAACGGATATTTTTGTACGATGCAATTCATCAATAACGATTGCAATTGCGACCTTTTAAAAACCGCATCAAACAAATTAATACGCGTTACTAAATTATGTATCGCATCGCAAGACTCGCCGGATATATTTTCGATTTTAAAAACTTTAATTTTTTCAGATGATTCCAAAAAACTAGGTGTATTATATAGATCACATCGGTATTTAAACGATAAACAACTTCTTCTTCTATATAAAGGACAAATCCGACCTATGCTTGTATACGGCAGTCACCTTTGGATTAGAGCCCCAAAATACATTCTAAACTTAATTGACTCAGTTCAAAGAAGAGCAATTCGTTTGATAAACAATGACACTCTTACGTCTAATCTACAATCAATGGAACACAGGATTAAGATTATTTTTTTAGATTGGTTCACTTAGTCTTTTCTACCGTTATTACCACGGTCGCTGCTCTTCGGAACTTAAAAAACTAATTCCTTCTGCACCCACCCACAACCGATAAACTCGTCCTTCACTTGCCGAACATACACACACCGGTAAGCTATGGAATGCTCTTCCAGCATCTGTGTTTCCTCCTTCCTACAATCTGGATCTCTTCAAGAAACAGATAAACACACGTTTCCCAAATGCAGCGTCCAGCGTCATAGTGCACTGGTCTTCACCGGCTGTGCTCTGTGTGTAATGTCAGTGACAGACTCCATGTCCAGTGGATAAGCGACAACGGATATTCGATGTGATACATTTTTAATTCGAACTCCAAAGCTTAAAAGCTTTTTTTTTGTTTTGTAAAAACATACACAAACAAATCACAGAGTTGAATGCATAATGAATGATATACACATGAACAAAAACTATGTTCCATAAAATATAACACGATGCCTGAGCATTTACCTAAATAATTTATATTTATTATAATAGTTTACATATTTGCTCCAATTAACTATTGATATCAGATATAAATAAAAGATTTTTTAGAATTTATCCCACCATATATTTGTAGATGACATGTTTCGTAAGTAAAGTGAATGTTGGCTCTTATATAGAGACCAATTGATTCGTTTAATTCGAAAATTTATGTTATCTATATCTGGTATTATGGAATTCCACCAATAATTATTGGTCGAAAAAATCGAAATAACTATCAATAGCTTAAACTCACGTTCAGTGGCATAAAGTATAATTACGTTAAGGTTATTAACTGATTGATCAAACCGGAGAAACTGCATCATTTTAATTTTAAATTCATTTAAATTAAAATATTGACATGAAAAATATAAGGCCTATATTTCTTTGTTCAGTAACTAATTCAAGGTTTTGGCAGTTAGTTCAATCAATTGGCACTAAATAAACTTAATCGACAGTAGACAATATAAATGGGCAGTGTCCACTCTGTCAGTATGAATGTGGTCAGTTATAAAATTAAAATGTTAGTAACATATTCAATATTGGTAAAATTTAATTTAAAATTAAATTATAATTAATCAATAAAATGGAAACCTAACCTAACATATTAATTACCATTCATTAATTATTTCCTGATCATAGAAGTATTTCCAAATTAAAGCATATTTTTTAATTTAAAAAAGCAATAGTTTTGACAATAATAATTGTAAAAATAAGCATTTTAGAAAAACATATTTCATATCCTATCAACATGGTGTATTTTAAAAGATTCTGTCATAGAATGAATATAAAATGTCATGAAACAGTATCAAGCAACACAGATATGCGTATGCGTGCACATTCAAACAAAACGTTTAATGCTTACAGAATTATCTAATAATAATGAACAACGTCAACCAAAACGAGAACAAAGTCCCACTTTTGACACATAATCGCAGAGCTTTTTTGTAGAACAACGCGATATTTTATGTAATTGACAAGGAAATCAGGTGTATTTGAAATGTCATTGACACGGGAGATACGATAATAATTTTTGAACCTTATAGGAGAATCTGGAAGAGCTGACAGTCCTGGAATTTCGGTGGTTGATTCCATGTTTTCTGGGGGCATATCCTGTTCTCTGGGTGCTTTTACACTTCCGCTTCCTGGTTACTCAGCTGGTATCATGGTCTCACTGTCAATACGTCACTAGTCATGATTTTTCTACTTGCTGTCAGAATTAAAGCACTTGCTATTTACAGATTCTTTCTACTATTGTGTGGAAGTCGCAGAAATGCCTGCGACGTGAGAGCGATCCGCTGGCCAAGGAACATTTAGGGCTGCAACGGCTGTGGGACCGACCACCCCGCCAATGGAAAACACTCTACCGAGGACGTCAACATAATAACTTCAAAAAATATATAATTTACACCTCAAAATAAGAATATCTTTGAAAATCACTTTTTAAATAAATAACTTGCACATTGTTTTAATATGGAACTCGTTGAACACTGTTTATTCACACACTGGAAAACACTCTTTCAGCACGTGAGTAAACAGTGCTGAACTTTATCCATATTAATACAAAGTAAAATGTATTTATATATTTAATGTTTTAAATGGATCTTAAATTGAATACTAAAAATACCAAGTTTGGTTTTGGTGTTTTACTAACAAGTACATATGTAAAGTATTCGCTTTCATTTACATGTGGTGTTTTACACAATAATATATAGCATGATTCTTAATTATTTAACTAAATAATTGATTTTTATTATATTTTTATGTTTCGCACTCTTCTCTCAAATAATTAAAAGCTTGTACCTTAATTAAGTGACTTTAAGAACTGTACAATTTATATAAGCGCGTATTTTAGTAAAAAAAAATTAAGTGTGTAAAATATTCAAGGACAATGCCAAATTTTCTTGAATATAGTATAGATCCAAGTAGAACGATTACTAATACTATGTTTTCGACGGCACTCTTGGACGAAAGCAAGGGGGCTTAAAGACAAGAAACATTCTCGTATAGTATCCGAGAATTACTTAGTAGTTTTTTAATCAGCGTTCCTTAGATATGGTGATTAGCCAATTCATCCCTAGGCCTTGGCTATTTGGTCCTAAAAAGTAACTCAACTAATGGCAAAAACCTTATTAATTTGTTGGTATATAATATATATAATATATATGAGAACTAAAAACCCATGTACACGTGAGACGGATAGGCCGATAATGATGATGATGATCACATATATTGCCAAAGCGCTTGAGTTGTAATCGATATGACGCGAATTCTACTCAGTGTTCAAATCCCGAACTTAACCATAAGATTTAATCTGATTTAGTGTTTTTTGTTAGTTTATTTTTAAATTCTTGAATATTTTAACAAAATTGTCGTGACGCGCTTACAAGAGTATATCGATACTCACCCCTTGCACTATGCACTGGGCATGCGCACAAAGTCCGGTGAAAATTCTGACCTTGATCCATTTTCCCGTCTAAGTGTATCAACTGCTAAATTGTAAAAAAAAAACATTTTTCACAACTCATATTATGTACATTGTTACAAGCAAGCAATTCAATATAATGCTTGCGAAAGGCTCTGAATTATTAATTGCATTAATTATAAAACAAAAAACATTATTTTTACCATAAAATATTACTTATTGTTAACATATGGTCACCACAAGCCGCTCACGTGGATCTCTAGAGGTTGTAATTTAACGGTATCTAGCGTTTGTATTGTTTATCTGACGACAAAAATTAAAATACAAAAATCGTAAATAGTTTTGCAATTATGTATATTTTAAATTTGTAGTAATAGATCTCATAATTATTTCCATGTTCGCAACGCCATAAAGTTCTGTCAGCCGCCATGGGTTTTCCCTCATTCCATGTCAGCTCTGCCTCCAGAAGTTTCACCGAGTGCATTCAATGTATTGTTCCCGACAGCCTTCCAAGACAACGAGAGCCCGGGGGCTTAACCCACCGTCGGTATAAAAAAAGGCTGTATTGAATTTCGTAAGTTTGTAATAATAAAAATATTATTTTCAAACACTTCCCTGGAATCACTAATTTTCTTATATCCCCAAAAGATGGTTTCCCAGTTGTAAGCAATACGGTAGTTGTGGTGCTGTGAAGTTGTGTCTTTCGGGCTCATTGCGACCTAACTAGTCTTAAATTATCCCCCTGATACTTTCTGTCATGTAAATAGCCTCAGCGATATATTTTAGGTATAAATTGTATTAAGTGGAGTTTCATTGGACAAGAAGAAGATCTAGAAACTGACCAATATTTATGACAGTAATTCGAAAATATTTGAAATCCTGGAAAAAGTTCTTACATGACAAAAAATAACAAACATTTTTTTTAAATGCTATCTATAAAAATGGCCTGCCGAAGTTTTAGGCAAACAAACAAATAAAATATTAGTGTGACGTTAGCATCGAATAATCTGATAAAAACATAAATACATTTTTAAAGCGAAAATTCCGCAATGTCTTAAAACTAATGTGTTTAACCAATGCATCCTCCCTGTATTAACTTATGTCACAGAGACATGAAATCTAACAGCAAGTCTTACCCATAAAATAAAAATCACTCAACGTGCCATGGAGAGATCCATGCTCGGAGTGTCTCTAAATAATATGATTTGAAACGAAGATATCCGCAGAAGAACTCAAATAGCGAATGCTACCCAACAAATAGGCAATGGGCAGGACATATCTGTCGGCGAGACGACGGTCGATGAGGATAAAAACTGTTAGATTGGCGCCCAAGAACTGACAAATGAAGCTTTGGCCAAATCCCTGCAAGATGGACTAACGACATAAGAAGATAAGCGGGAGTGGCCTGGATGCGAAAATTCTAATAAGCTCCATCTGTATCAGATAATGTATATTTATTGAAAGAAATCGTGTTATTACTAGTGTTTAACTCACACACTGTAACTTAAACGAATGAATATACGATATAAAAGGTTTAAAAAATATATTTATTTATATGATTAAATAAATTGAAATTACCTAAGATACTCGTACAGGCAAACATGAAATAAAAACAATAATTATAATCTTGGAAAATAAGCATTGAAATATTAAAATATATGCAAAAAAATATATATGATTCTGACCTTTCTAAATTCACTACTGAACATTAAGTTAAGTTACAGTCGAAAAATAACTCTTTTACCTTTAAAGTAATCCAGACATGCAAGAATATAGATACATTAGTGCAGGAAAATACATTTCTAGTTCGTTGTAAGAACATGCAGGAAAATAATGAGAGGGGTTGCAGAGACATTCACATTTATTAAATGACGCTTACCAATGCTTAGATTGTTTATTGTTGCGTTTACGAGACATCGAAATGTTAACTATTTAAGAATTATTTAAAATATCTCCTAAAATTCAAACTTTTTAATATTCTTACTACGAAATTAAATCGATAATTATAAAGTTTTTTCTTGTTTTATTGTTTTTGTTTTTTTTATTGTTTATATTATTATGATTATCAAGTCAATGAAAAAATGTTCTTAAAATGAAACTTTTAAAATTATTATAATTTGATGGAATGTCTGAACAAATATCACCAGTAAACCTTTAAAGGTTCAGTTTAAACTAAAAGGTTTTGAGCAAAGTATGGTGTTGCCATTCAAATTAAAGATTATACTTTGACGTAAAAAATAGGTACTTTAAAATACAAAAATATTATGCCTAATAAAATTAAATAATCATTAATCTTAATAACAAAAAATATTTAGATAATTAATCAAAGTTATGACGAAAAATATGCTAAATATTCAATATAAAATATTTATATATTTTTAGTTGTTAGGAAAGAGAATTGTAAAATTAGAGTAAGGATTCATTCACACTATCGCTTACGTATAAAAGTTTGTACAAATGCGGATTAGAAATGATTTTATTGATTCAAAAGATTTCGTCAAAAATGACAGCTAGAATCAGATATATACAATATTATAAAAATATTATATAGATCGGCAGCTTTATTCTAATTTTGTGAATATTTATTTATGGTAACTTATTATTTTGTCAATAATTCATTCAATTAATGGACATTAATTATTTATGTAATGATCAGGATAGATATATAAAAAAGGTTAAAAAATAAATAAATTAGCAGTAGAAAAATAATAAATTGGCAGTAAATAATTAGTGAATGATAATTAATAATAGGTAAGGTTAGGTAACGTAAGTTTCTATTTTATGTGCTACTTATTTATTCATTTTACATTAATTACTGGCAGTGTTGAATATATTACTACCATTTTAATTTTTTAACTGACCACATTCATACTGCCACAGTGGACACTGCCAATTTATTTAATCTACTGCCAAAACCTTGAACTTATTACTGAACAAATAAAAACAGGCCTTTATTTATTCTGTTTTCCACTATATATGTATGAGTCAACTTATACCTAACTGATGTTCAGTAAGGTACCTATTTTGATTCCAATGTGAATTAGATAGGTGCACTTATTTCATCCCGATGATTGCAATTACACTACGTTTAAGTCTTTCAAAATCAGCACGTGGAAATCACACAGAAACTGAAACGTTTTTGTCTATATTATTATATTACGGGTTAGAAAATTGTATTAAATATATCTTTTTGACCACTTTATTTATTAAATTCTTATAAAATATTGATTTGATAAAAGGTCTCAATTGGGAATTTTTTTCCACCATTCCATACTACCTATTATACAATTATTTTTATATTGATATTAATTATACCTTTGCAAGTTGCTCATTTGAAATTTAAAGCTTCGTCAATAAACAAAAATAAGTAATCATACAAAGAAAACAAACAATTTGTACACACTTTGAATATTTTTTTTCATGTTTTCAGCATTCACTTTGAGATCCATTATGAATAATAAATATTTATTAATTTACCTTGTTTTTACATGGATCACGTTAGATATGGCCTCTATTTAGGAGACTGCAGTTTCGACCAACTCATAGCCTTCCTCAATCCATCACTGTGAAGAGAAAACTGAGCTGCATAATACTTTGTAAGTGGTCGAACCCATTTATGTAGGATAGGGTTTAACCTTTTAAATGCCAGTAGGTAGAAGTGTAGCTGTGCACAGCAGGCCGTGAATTTTTAATCAAAATAAATCATTTTTAAATCTTATTTTTTTAAATTAAAAACATTACACCTTGAAAAGATATTTAAGTGACTTACCAAATTTATTCAATGTCTCTGTGTGTTCTATATTTTAAATTAACCAAAAAAAACGGGACATATGATGACACAGAGGCTCAAACCAGAGCGAGAATACTCGCTCTTTTTCTATAGCCGGCCTGCTGGGCAAGGCCAAGAATGCGAGTAATCTCGCTCTTGGCACAGAAGCGGTTAAGGGGGTGTGTAAAAACGAGGTAAATAAATTAATATTTATGCTTTGAATAATCATCTGCTACATCAAAAGACGAAATGAAGAAATCAGAAAAAGGCTTACGTGATGCTCTAATCAATTTTGACTCCTTTTAGTAAGTCTTTTGATACATTTAAAAAAATCTTCTTATTTTAAATTGTATAATAAACAGAAAAAATCTCTCCTTGTCCAAACAAAATCATAGTAGTAAGAGCTTGACTTACATTTCGCCCTTCTTCAACTAAGACTGCATACTGTCATATAAAATATTATGGACATGTTTGCTTTACTTGTGTAGCATTATTTAATACAATTTTCAGAATGTAAAATTAAATATTTGGAAAGTAAAACTAATTATTTTTAATGATACTAATGATTATTGTTATCAATTTTCACCAATAATATTTTCCTTTTTGTTTTCGCTGGGTTGAAAAGTTAGGCAGAAGAAAGTTAGGAAGTCAAAGACTCCGTTTCCAGGGGACTCCAAGGTGGAGGTTCTTTTCTTTCTCCCCTGGCTCTCCTGGCGGACCTGGAAATCCCTGAACAGATCAAGAAGCTGAGTTGGAAGAACAAAGGACAACCTCGAATGCTTCAGCATTGAGAGTCCTGTTTTGCGACTGTGGAGTAATTAGTAAAAATTATAGTAAAATTAGTTACCTTTCAAAAACAAAATCATTCTTATGAGTGAGACAAAAAAAATGGTTGAACAAAAGGTAATTCGATAAAAACACACAGAAAATTCAGCAGTAAAAATAATACAACTGTTAATTTCAATATTGTAACTTTATTTGATAATCTTTTATAATATTTTGATTTAATACATTTTATTGATTACTTCTTATTTGTTATCATGGATAGACTCTTAAATATTATTTTGGATTAAGTTGTCTTCTTTTTAAAATAAATGATTACGAATGGACAGATCTTTTACAACTCAAGTCATAAGAACCTTAATTGGTAACAATTTAACATTTTTCTGGTCACCTGGCGAATCTTATTAAACATTGCTTTGGTTTAAAATTGTGAAGCATTCTATTTGAAAACTTAAAAGACATTCATCATCCTAAAATTGAAATTAAAAATATGTTTATAAATGTATATTTGATTCGGATTATTCTGATTTCTTCGAGAAGGAAAAATGAATTCAAATTTTAAAAAATGGAATGTTGTATTTTCAATTAAAATGAATTATTTGCGTTGTCACATAAAGGAGCGTTCAACAATCATACATGGAGATTAATAGTAAATATATCTTTTATGAGACGGCCATTTACCTCTTAGTACAATATTTAAATTATTGTGAAACAATTAAATTTATTTTCATTAATATTAAAGTAATTCTTCATTTTATGTTAAACGTTTGTATAAATTTCCTCTGCATAATTATGGTGTATGGCCACTAGAAACAACTGCTGAGGACTTCTACCAAGCTTCTAAATTAACTGTAAAAACTGAAGGTAGAAAAAATACACTACAACTGATGTATCATTTCAAAGTGTATCAGAATATTGAGAGCTTTGATATAAATCAAGTAAAGTTGGTACTCTCCTTTGAAAACTGTTTAAAACACAACATAGTCGAGTCTACACTGCTTTGGTAGGGACATAGTTGAAAATTATTTTTGAAGAATTAAAAGGTCAAGTTGATCACCCACTGATTCCAAATTATTTTTTATACTATGTTGAAAACATCTCCTCACTCGGTGCAAGACAGTGAATATGCACTGAAACATGAGCGTTTTAAAATCCGAACAAAAAATACATTCAAAGCGATATATTTACAGCTTAAATGAATTATAATCGATGCAAAAAATGGTAAAATATAATGGTTAATTATATGAGTTAAAAATATTAATACGATCAAATTAAACTAACAAAATAGCGACAAGGGAATGCTCTCAATGAAAGCCGGGTTAAGAGATAGGGACTAAAAGGTAGACAATAGACACATGAATTAGGTTACAGCATATACTCTTCTACACACACATCAGGTAATCTATAAAGATAGAGAGCCAGGTGAGAATATCATCACTTTTTACTATACTGAGTTTGATGAATGAGATTAATTTATTCTGCTGCAATATATGATTATAGTGTTTGTATTTTTTTAATTTAATGTTTAAATGTATTATGAAGGAATACTTAAGATCTGAACCGAGAATTGATTAGATATTCATAGACATTAAAGTTATTAGAAGCAATGCGTAATAGTTACACATCACAAAAAGGGGTAATAAAATATAACCTTACGTTCACGCTACAAATATATTATATATATGATCCTAAACTTATGCATAAAAATAATGTTATATTTAATGATATTGCTCAACTATTCCCCCCGCGGTAGATTGCATGAATATTTACAGTTGCGCTCCACACCATCAAAGAGGGAAATAAATCGAGTCACTGGTAGTACGTTTTCTCACTTTTGTAGATCTACACTTATTGTTAGTAATATTAGTAAAAAATACAATAAAATAAAACTTATAGCATAGCCCTGCCAGGTGTTGTCAGCCACCAAAAAATAAATGAATATTTTTTTATTCATTTTATTTCCCGATCGATCTGCAAGTCACTTTCACAATTACTTTAATGACTCGCTTTAGGTGCTACGTACCAAGTCCATCTTTGCTACACTACAAACATATATATTAGTAAAATTGGCCATAAATAAAAAATAAAAAGGTCTGACACCAAACCAGAACCTCGAAAAGAATTATTTAATGAAATGTTTAATAAGTGTTAGTTTTTTTAGTATTTCTAACTATTCCCGCGGGATGATCGCTTTGTTATGCACAGGTGCGTTCACCAATCACTTAGGGACCATAAGACTATAATATTTCTCAAACGGCGTGGCTCCTCACCGTTCAGTACTCTATCCAATTAAATGTAAGTAATTTGTGCACTAAATCTAAAACTTAATAAATGAGACGTTGAATGGACGATTACAATATGACAGACACTATGTTTTAATGAATAAAACTTGTCATTCACTATAATGTCGAATATATCACATTACAACAATTGAATCACAGGATGAATGGAAATATTGATTATCAATTAATCCACATTTTTTTTTTGAGTAATTTTTTTTTCTATCATCAAAGTTAGTAAATAAAAATAAATTCCACAATTTTTCTAAATTCTACAGAAATAAATTTAAAATATTTTCACTACACAAATTGTAATTTTTTTTCGGCAAGAATCATTAACCACTTCCCGAACATTTTTTTTCTATTTGATAAAATGTTAAAAAATAATTTTTTTTTACATTGTTTTAAATTATAGCATAATATTAAAAATGCAAGAAAATAATTAACCCTACCGTATTCCGTTTAATAACAATTTTTACTGTAAAAATGGAAGTAAGTTGAATAAAAAAAACAATGTTTTAACCATGGAAACAAGTTTTTTTTTTCATGAATTCTCAAAATACTGTATATTTTTCACCATAAAATCATTCAAATCAATGCACTCATTCAAAATTTTAATTTAGTTGTGCAAAATTGTACATTTGTTTGTATCACGCTTGTTCGAAAAGTGGTCAGCTAAAAAAGTTATTATTAACATTACATAATAAATAATTAAAACAAATAAAATTATACACAAACAAATTATCATGACCAAATAAAACCTATACTCCTCTCAAAGAAGAATAAATTAAAAATTAAAAAAAAAATTGTTCGTGTCAAAAAACACTTGTCAAAATAATTAAAATGAATTATTTAAATTTAAAAAATGTGGAATTGAATAATCAACATGATTTTATTCGTTGTGTGACATACCATTTACATTATTTTATAAGTCTTTAATAGATGCTTCACTATTTTGTCAAGTAATGTGCGTTGATTTACAATATTTATTGTAGCCATTACAAGTATTGTGGGTGTGTTTACAGAGTCTTACAGCTAATGATAACAACAATGGTTTACAGTAACCCCACCTGGCATCGGAATCTTTAGTGATTTCAGTCAAAAGATTGGAAGTATCTGTTGCGTCAACTTAACAACACTTTAGTTCCTATGTATTTAAGTTTGGCACACTAAGAAAACTATATTAATTGATTTAAATCCGAATGGAGGCAATAAGACCCCGCACATTATTATAATATTTAATAGCAATAATTATGTAATAGTTAAACGTTAATTGTGCACCATTTAAATAAACCTAAAAATGAAAAAAAATACCGGGTGGCATAGTCCAGTGGTTAAGCCATTTGTTTGATATTCAGATGCCGTCGGTTCAAAATTTGACCGAGCGTGATTTTTAAAAATTTCGGGAGCGTCGGACTGATTATCCGATCTCCTCAAAAACGCTGAATATTGAACACCCGAATGTTTTTCTGATACTACAACCGCAGTCCATGCGAGAATGCGGACTTTTGCCCCGGAGGCTCTCGGAAATTATCTATGTTCCCTTGTGGACCTCCGTTTGCAGGTATTCTGGGACAACTTGAGCTTACAGAACCGTGAAATGACAATTTGTGGTATCCATATGCTCCAAATATGGAGTGGATATGGTAAAACAAAAAGAAACACATACAAAATTATCCATTCATAATCAAAGTAAAATAATTGTCATTTTCGTTTTTTTTTGTGTCGATGGCTTAAAAACTATAATTATCATTGTAATAATATAATGAATACCAATTAAAATATATGGCAGTTGAAACATAATGAAATAAAATGTGTTTGTTACAACACTTAGAGTGATATGTTAAATGATAACAATCAAATATAATTAATTAAAGTCAATTGGAACTGATGTACACCTTGTAAAATAAGTCAAAGGCAGCAAACAAAATTGGAATGAATGCAGCTGATTAGATTTAAAAGTAATCAAAGAAATGATAATAATTGAATTTAATTAAAGATATAATAGAAAAATAGTCAAAAAGTGAAAAATAGTCAAAGTCTAAAAATATTATAACTAATGTTAATAACACCAGAAAATTAATGATAAATGCAATGGTATTTGTGTTAAGTAGCTTAATTTAAGATTGTTACGGAGAAAACGTGGTGAGCACATCCCAAAAAGAAAGTACTGCCCCATCACTCCTGGTATAGCTCTGTGTGGGAAGACCGGCAGCATTGCAACATGCCCGTCTCACCAAGAGACAATGTCGGCTTTACTTCTTGTTTCCTGAGGTTTTGCTTTGGTTGTTGCGAGTGTCATGGAGAGGAACCTTAAAAGATAGTTCACATTTTTAGCCATTTGAAAAAAAAAATTTAAAAAAATTACTATTAGCAAAAAATCCAAAAGCCATAAAGAATTAATTTACCAAGCTCTTCCGAGATCGAAAGCAAAGCACTTCAAGAGAAATCATAACACCACAAAAACTAATAAATAGCCAATCACATTCAGCCAGGGTGGCAGGATGCTGATGATAACGGTAGAAAAAACTAAGCGAACCAATCTTATGTCTTTTTCACAGTGATTGCAGGTTAGACGTAAGAGTGTCATTATTTATCAGACAAATTGCTTTTCATTGAATTGAATCTAGAAGATATTGTGGGGTCCAACCCAAAGATGAATGCCGTATTTAAGGTTATGTCTAGACTGGACCTACTAAACTCAAGCAACATATCAGAGGAAAAGTCTTCACCTGGTCCATTGCATTTTCCATGAAGTGGTTATTGATACACAAGCGGGAGGGGTTCTCTGAACAATAACTGTGGCTATGGTAAAGAGTTATACATGTTTTGAAAATATGTTTAAAGAAAGTGATTTACAGTGGCTCGCTGATCCTCCATGCGACCTCCCTGAACGCGAACAATTAAGGAAAAAAAGTCATCTTCGGGCACCGTGACACCTCTCTGCGGCAGTTCTGAACGCTGATCCTCGAGTCTAGAACCCTGAAAACACAATACAATCATGTTTAATGTACAATATACAATACAGTGATACCTCAGGATATGAGTGCCCTGACATAAGAGTTATTTGAGGTACATTCTGTCGAGCGAGCAAAGTTTAGCTTTGAGATATACAAGCAAGATTTGGGATACAAAAAACATTTGAAATACAGCATACGGAGGTATTGTAAGAAATCGTTTTTGACAAGGAGCCAAAGGTGGTGGTGGTTATCTCTACAAGTAAGATGAAGGAGACGCATTCTCCCAATATTAACTTATGGCGCAGAGACGTGAAATCTAACAGCGAGTCTTACCCATAAAGTAAAGATCACCGCCCCTATATGCCATAGAGATCCATGTTTGGAGTGTCTCTAAAAGATATAATCCGAAACGAGGATATCCGAAGAAGAGCTCAAGTACTGGAGGCTACCCAAAGAGTAGGTACACTCAAGTGGCAATGGGCAAGACATCTGTCAAAGAGAGGATGGTGAAACAGGAATAAAAGTTGTATCAAAGAAATGGCAAACGATGCGTTGAGCGACAGACTGCAAAATGGACTGAGGACATCAGGAGAATAGTGCGAGTAACCTTCATGTGGAGGGCGGAGGATCGAGGAGGTTGCATACTCATGGAAGGACTACTGGACTGTTAATGATGATACCCCCAGTCCTTTTTTACACGACTTGTTTAATGCGATATCGGTTTCAGACTATATTTATGGACAGAACCGTAACGATTTTTATGCAATTTAATAAGCATTGTTACGCAACTTTTCCGTAGTCGCTTTTTCACCTTTTACAAAATGAATGTGTTTAAAGAAAGTGATGACCCAACACAAAGTCATGTGATGTAAATTTATTCTAAAACTTGTTAATTTAACAGAATTTATTATAAAGAAAAATAATTTACCCTCGGATCAACAAAAAAATGTAATTGATAATATAATAATTGACTCGAATGCAGAATCTCGAAAAGAAATAGTAATTTAATAATAAAAATATTCATGACCACATACTTTATCAAGAGTTGAAAACATGATGACTTCATAGTTAAGCTTAGTTTATAAATTTACTGCATAAAAAGCACGTTCTGAATGGGCATGCAATTCAAAAAGGAATTTGGTTTCTGGTGTCATGTTCCATGGGATCAAATTTCTGTTTGTCATGTTTGTTATCGCTGCTTGGCACCAGGGGTCTAATTCTTTGTGCAGAGACAAACTTATCAACACAAATTATTTAAAATGCAATATAATTTATTTATAAATCGTTAAGACTTTTTAAAATTTCATCATCTTTTCTGTATTTAAAAATAAAATATAGCACAGCCATGTAAGACAGCAAATATATGGAAAAAAAAAATTCAGGTTTTTTTTTTAGAATATATTTTGATACTCCAATATTTTAATAATTGATCTCTACGAATATTTCAATAAATTGACAAGAGAAATGTCATAAAATGTGATATTTGATGTAGATTTGTATGTGTGTATCAATTTATTGATATATTTAGATCTCTTAACTAGTTGGTACACTGCTGTCTACTCTACAAACAGAATATGCACGTATATTTTGTTACAATACGTTCAATCCTCATATAGAGCTTTCTCAAGATGGAATAATTAACCCAATGCTTCTGAGGCTTGTGCCATTTAGTCCTAAGGAATGATTCAACCAGAAGGCACCGTTATATGGAAAATCGTCGCTAATACTTTAAAAAAAAATATGTTTTAAATTTTGAAAATGTGGACGTCATAGAATGGTTGACTGTACTTATTAGCATAATGTAAAAAAAACCTTGCCATAAACCTCTTACGGGGTCTTCAAAGGATGTTTAAACCCATTGGCATCATGTCTTTTTGTAGATGTACCCAGTCCAAACATTTTTTTATATACCTCACAAAAGAGTTCATCAATCAAAGTTACGTACTCTCTTTGCAATTAATTTGATATTTGCATTTCAAAGCTACACTAGCTGCACATCAAGACTTAACGCACACAGGTCATCTATGTTGCTAGATACTGGACAGAATCAATTCGATGTCGCTGACACAAAGAATTTGATATAAAAGAAAATGTTACCTGAGCTCTAGCTAACATGTCGAAAAAATCGTCGTCAGGCTTCTTAGCCTGAGACTGCGGAGGGTTAAGGGTCCCGCGCAGAGAAGACGTCTTCTTATTGGGGTGCAGAGAGGCTCGCTGTGAGTCCATGCACTCTGACTCCATGTCAGCGATCATCTCCCTCATGGCCTCGGACTTGTTGACACTGCAATACAACATCACAAAACCATGAGAAATCTCAATGAATAATGTTACATATACGCAGTAGATTTACACTTGTCTATTAGCGTTATACAGAGTAGAAGCAGATGGAAACATCAAAAGTAATGCCTTTCACAATGAAAACTTCTATGAAATAATACGTTTCTTGAGCAATAAACGACTTCTATTGAACACCGTAATTTATTTTGTACACAGGATAGAGCGTGTGCAGTCAACTTGAGTATATCATGGTTGACTAGCAATAAAATCATGGGAATGGGATCAAATCCCATACCCACTGTAAAAAAATGATATTTTTTATTTGATATAGATTGAAATAATATCGGAAAATATGGTTATGTTTGTGTAATATAATCAACGTTGCACCATTGATTTATCAATAATTAAGTAACATGGTACTTACCTCACGGGTCTCTTGTTAGGCATCATTGTAACACAACTTATCTACGCAAGTAAGGCAAGAGTAATGATCCTAACTGGGTGGCTTGGAGGAATGAGTCATGAAGGAAACGCAACGTGGCCAATATTCGACAACAATACACATATCAAATTCACAACCATAAATGAAATAAATATCTCCCAATATAATAACGTGAAATGCAATGACTCTATATGTGGTTATAATTTTTTATTTTTTTTACATAATACTGATAATAAAAGTACGCTTTGAATATGTTTTCAGAGTATACATTAATTAATTAAGATGCTTGGATTCACTTTGTCTATGAATTCAAAATCTTAAACTATCTTGAGAAGTGCATACTTCATCATAAGTCTATGGTGATAGAAATTTCATAGAGTTTTCATAAATTTTATAGCATTTTGATTGTAAGCTGACAATTTTTGATGAAATTGTCTAATTATAATTTAATATTGACTTATTATAATAATATATTTAATTTTATTTCACAATTTTAATTATTTTACACAAATAAAAGTCATTACTTATAACAATATAACTAATCAGCATATTTATTAAATTTAAATGAAAATAAATATATTTTTATTTTATTATAAAATATACCTACTAAATATATTTTATAATAACAAATGTATGTATTTTTTTGCAAATTAATAAAATAGTGTTAAGCTTATTAGCTGACAATACTTGAAATTGTATAATTATAATTTTAATTTTAAAATATCAAATTAAAAATATTAAGTTTTATTTCATATTTATTTTTTTGTGTTTGTACATGTTTTGGACTCCATAAATTCCATCCTGCGTAATTATCCCCTCAGGATGGAGTTTATGGGGTCCAAAAGATGTACAGCAAACACTAAAAAATAAATATGAAATAAAACTAAATATTTTTAATTTATTATTTTTTAAATTAATTTAAAATTAAAAGTAATTAATCAATTTCGTATAAAAATTGATAATTAAAATAAATATATCATAAAATTGTGAAATAAAATGAAATACTTTTTATTATTGACTTAATATTTTTTATTTATTTTTTAAATCTTTATTTGAAATATATATCATATTTTACATTTTATTGTTTTGTATTTTAAGCTCCACACACTCAAACTACATGCAGTTTATCTGTGGTGGGGGTGGGAACTAAAAACATATTCAAATATTTATTACAATGCGAATTACATCAATTATATTTATGTTCTAAACCATTAATCTTACCAATCTCATGAAGGTTAATTTAGATGTACAAATATAAATTTGCAGCTTCAAATTCTAAATGATTATATATATTACCATCATCTTATACTTCCTACATTATTCTGTATAAATCTTCTATTTGGATCTTAATGTTTAAAAAGTATATATTATTAGATGGTTCGCAAAACATATTATGGATCTGAAAATGTTTACAATACATTGTAAATAGTAAAACAAATACACTAATATAAAAATAAGGTTAAAAAAACCCACATATAAAAAATATTGAACAAAATTTATTTAAATTTTACATTATTAAAGATCACATTGAATAAATTCATCACCTATGTCAGACAGTCAACTAGAAGCAAAAAGATTCATTAATGAAAGTGAATTAGTAGATTTTGAACAGAGTGAAAGAATAAATAAACAATCATCCATATTGAACAGTTAATTTATTTAACATGTGCGTTTATTTAACATTATGCCTAAGAATTTTAGTATTTCAATATTTAAAAAAAATACATTTATTTAAAAAAAAAAATTATCAAATTTTATGTTGATCCATGTCTTGCATAAAAAATAAAAGTTTCTACAATAAGAGCTACGTTTAGTGATCGATTTTTAAACAATGTTATTATTTAAATTCATTTAAAAGATATATAACATTAAAACATTTAACAATGAAAACCATTTTGATTATAAAATTGAAAATAACAAAAATACATTAATTTATAATTGATTGTTCACATTTAGTCAACATTTTTATTTATAATAATTGAGTTGCTCAGCAGCAGTGGCGTATCTGAATATGGATTTAAAAAAGTACATTGGAAATGTGACAATAAAGATCTTTATTTTATTTACTCAAAATATTAAGGCAATCTCCATGTCAATTGATTTGTATATTAGGGTGTTCATTGAACACAATATTTTAACAATTGGGCCACTCTGCCACTATGCAACTCATGTACATATTACAATTTAAACAATATTGTCAATCATTTCAATAATTTTATATTAAAAAATATAAGTATTTGATTTTTCCACGGGTAAATTAATAATATTTATATATTACAATTATTAATAATGAGAAATTGCAGTTTACTTTACTGTAGTTGGCTGGTATACTGAAAAACATTTCCAAGTAATATTACAATAAATTTTATAACCGAAAATTTAAAAAAATCATTATGTAAGATTTTTCTCATTGCCAATCAGCAACAGAGCAATTATCCCAATTGCAATTTAATGAGAAGTAAAAATATGTATAATAATGATGATTTGATAATTGCTTTGATTTATTACTTATATTTTTTAACATTCATACATTATACGATGTACGTTAAATGTTTTTATACACTTTCAAATGACATTGGTATAAAACAATTGATATACAATAATCATGGATTTAAAAAGCAAGAATAAATAAATATTCACAGTGCAACTTTACTTTTATTTTTAACTTTTTTTTTCTAAAAGATAAACAACTCCAAGCTATGTTCATTGAATTTGCTAATCATTATGTTTAAGGTAAAAAAATCTGAAAAAGGTATGATAAAAAATGTTTTTATGTCTTATTTACTCATTATAATGTAAATACATTAATCTTTTAAATAAATATTTAACAGATATTAGTTGTCCAAGTCCGAAAAAAAAATTCCTCCACCATTTTAAAGTCTTTTGCTTGAAGCAATAATATGTCGCAAGAAACTCATATACATAGGAATTTAAAGTATCAACAAGCAGTGTTAATGTGTTGTTAAGTATATTTAAAATAAAATTTATTATAAAAAAAACGATAAAAACATACGAATGTACATCAAATATCACTTTAATGACATTCTCTCAATATCAGAGAAAAATCATATTATCTTTCTCAGATATAAAAGATCATATTAGATTATATTTGTGTGTGTATAAATTTATTAAAAATGTTGAGTGTAGATCAATAATCTCTAAGATATAGAATATTGAAATATATTGTAAAAAATATATCTGTAAAATAATGACCTTGTTTAGTGTTAATGTGACGGCAATTACGCACGAAAAAGCTTTGAAATGAGATTATATTTTTCATTAAGCACATTTCTCATTGCCTTTTTAGCGATCGCTGGGAATAAAAAAGATACCTGGTGTTTGTGCGGGTGTCATTGCTGGCCGAACGTTGCAGTTTGGGCTGCTTGGCCGGTGGACGCCGCGGTTGGTTCTCTTTGCCCGCCGGCTGAAGGGTGGCTCGTTGGTCGTCCATCCGCTCGGCCTGGCAACGAGTCAGCAGATCAAAGAAGTTCTCTGCGGGACCGTCTTCGGAAGAACCTTTCATCAGCTTGCTAGTCTTGGATGCAACAGACTGCTCGCTCAACTGCGACTTGGCATCGGGCGTCAACTGTAAAAAATTTAAAATACATATTAAATTTGCTACTGTGGGCAAAAAATACCGCGAATTTCATTAGAAATCATATTTGTTATGGAAACTTAGGTTCAAGTAATAACTATTATATTTTAAAATACATTGTAACTAAACTTTTAATATCATTTCCAGGTTTATATTTCGACCCCTATCGTCCACGCCAACTGCACACCTAAATATCAGAACACCATGTATATCAGCTTATAACTATGACAATATCCGAGAAAAAGTTCTGAAAATATTTAATTATTCAGTTAATAATATACATAAAAATACTTACAAGACCCAATCACTTTTCGTTATTCCTGCTTTTCGAAAAAAAATCACAAAAAAGGTTTGCAAGACAGCCTCCTAAAGTGGTTGCCCCCCTTAAATCAATTTTGAATAATCAAGTTTTTTCAGGTCTTGCACCGACGGCATCTGAATGACAAAAACACACTTTTAATATACTCATCATCATCAGCCTGTGTCCGTCCACTGTTGAACGTAGGCCTCCTGCATGAGTCTCCATCCTCTTCGATCCTCCGCCTTTCGCATCCAGGTCACTCCCGCTATTCTTATTATATCGTCAGTCCATCTTGTAGGGGGTCGGCCAATGTTTCGTTTGCCAGTTCTTGGGTGCCATTTCAATACATTTCATCCCCATCGACCGTCTCTTCGACAGATATGTCCTGTCCATTGCCACTTGAGTGTGTCTATTCGTTGGGTAGCATCCACTACTTGAGTTCTTCTGCGTATTTCCTCGTTTCGGATTCTATTTTTTAGCGACATTCCGAGCATGGATCTCTCCATAGCACGCTGGGTGACCTTTATTTTATGGGTAAGACTTGCTGACAGATTGCACGTCTCTGCGCCATAAGTTAATACAGGGAGGATGCATTGGCTAAACGCCTGAGTTTTAAGACATTGCGGAATTTTCGCTTTAAAAATGTACTTTAGTTTTCCAAATGCTGCCCATCCCAGTTGTATGCTGTACTGCCCGGCACAAATGTTACCATCAGAAATGTGCATGTCACAGGGAGCATTGAACGTAACAAAGCTTATATCAAATTAACATTGAATACATACATAGAACAAAGTTTTTGAAAAATATTTTTATTTTTGTGTTTTTTTGCTATTCAATTAAGCTATATATTTTCAACAATGAATATTGAAGCTGGTCCATCAAAACAAAAATTTAAACGCAAAATTCTTCTATCTTTTTTTTTTTTGTACTTAGGAACTTTGATTCTGGGTGTGAAATTAAATTAATTAAATGTCAATATATATGATAAATATATCCATTGTCTGTTTCTATTATGTATTATGTTGCCTCTTATTTATTATATTATTTTGTAATATATATGTACTACTTGGAACTCAATTCCGTTAATAAATAAAATTGCTTTGAAAAATGAGCAAATTGACATACAAGCAAAGTTATGGAACAAATTAAACTCGATGTACCACTGTATTTTATATGTAATTCAATATGAAATAACTAATGATGTTTCCATTGCATGAAAAAAATTTACACAATGAATATGATATTTGATTAATGATGATGACAGGCTAAAAACAATATAATACAAAACAGTTTGATTTATATTTTATTATGGGGAGGTAATTAGTAACTGTGATGTATGAATATCAAGGTTGACAGAAGTGTTAACCCTTTCAACGCGGTAAGCGAAAATAAAAGTTGATCTATAAAATGCAAATTTTACATGAAAAATAAAGAATTCTATAAAATTATTTTCTTTTTATTTGAGAACACCATGATTAAATACACCAAAAAATAGTCGTCAGGTTATATTTTGGGGAGAGGGGGGCTCAAAAAATTAATTTAAATATCAAAAAACATTATTTTTTTTGTAAAAAAATCGATAGTGATTTTACAATTATTAGTTATTATTTATGATTTTAGAATGGAGGGAAGGTCATAATACCCACCCCTAGCTATGTTTATGACATAACAGGGCTGTCAAAAAATGATGAAAGATGAATAGGCAAAAATAGTTTTTGAAAAAATGTATATATATAATTACATTTATTACTATCAAAATTATATTAATTTACTAAAATATACTATAATAAACTTTTATACTGATGTATAAAAATCTTTTATGGAAATATTATAAAAATTAACAGAAAAAACTGAATACTATAACATGGAGTATATGTCATATATTATAGTCATGAAATGATGCTTATACGGGTCTCGATCGATTTAATCAAATGTGAATTCTGAATTTTCAGCGTCAACACATGTGTCAAACATATAATAAAAATTAATATTACCTTCTATAATGATGAAAAGAAAGGAAGACATGTTTGGCTTCTATTTCCCCCACCCCTGCACAATAAATGCGCAGCAAAAAAGGATTGTATATAGCAGACGATGTCGTAAATGCGAGGCAACAAAATTCGACTACCGCGTCCAAAGGTAACGTTTTTTACAAGCCATGGACTATAGTCGATTTCCGCGTCGAAGAGGAATAAAATTCGGGCGACTATAGTCGCTTTCCGCGTCCAAAGGGTTAAGAGAGTTTAAATTGTTAGCAAAAGTGGCATAGAAAAAATTATACCCAAAGCAGTATATGATGGTAACCATTTAACTAAATAAAATATATTTACTAGAATCCGGGCTTCTATAAAAGTTAAGATACTTGAAACATTATTTATCGTTATTTGGACGTGAAACATTAAACGTTCTAATAAAGATGAATTATTTAAGTAAATTCTCAGGGATCATCCTATTTAGCCTTGGGTATAATGTGTTAACCAACCTGCAGCAAGCTGAGTTGTTCCATGGACTGGCGGCGAACCCGGAAGGCCATTCTAGGGTCACAGGTGACCCCACTGTTGACTCCTCCAAGGTCCTTAGGAGGCTCAGAGTCCGGAGACTCTAGGGGCGGCATGCCAAGTATCTTACGCAAGTCACACATGTTCAATTGGGCTGTAGCAATACCCAGAGAATCACCCAACTGAAAAGGGAATCACATGTGTAAGTCATGTTTTTAATTAAATTAATTCTCAACCAAATCCTAGTAATATGAAATAAATACTGTCAATTTACAAAAAAGCGACATCTGTAAAATACAAATGTATCAATGATATAAATACGTCAAAATTTCTCGAGTCATTTAGGTGGAAGAATTGGTCTTGGTTGATGGCACTGAGTATATAATAGAACAGAACTAAGGTGCATTAATTCACATATTAATTATTGCTTTACATTCAGGGGAGCAACCACTTTAAATGTTAAAAATATATATATTTATATATTACTTAAATCATTAGTAAATATATTCAAGAATATAATTTAAAATCATGTGCTGATATTTAAAGTCCTTCCATACATTAAGAATATTATTTGGAGGATGCGACTGTTTAAAAATAGAAAGAAAAGATAAAATTCAGATTTTAAAACTCAATCAAATTTATGAGGAACAAGAAAATAACCTCTATGGAGTAGGAAATGCCAATTAAAATATGAGTAAGATATATGCTTTATTAAAAAAAAAAAAAAAATTACCTATTACTTTAACCTAAGTTTAATGAAAAAAAAAAGTTTTTTTTTAAGAATAACAATGTAAAAAAGTGTAAACAAATACTTTTTATTAAATAACATCACTAAAATATTCAATTTTTCATATTTCTGATCAAATTTTAGGTTCAATTAATAACTACATTACTTTCTGACCAACTTATGATCGTGCACGCCAAATGCACACATTTTAAGAAAACAATTTATATCAGCATATAACTAAGATAATAACTTCTTAAAAACATTTGATTATTTAGATCATAATATACATTAAAATATCTCTAATCGCTTTTCATCATTCCTTCCCCTCGACTCCTCAAGTGATTGCCCGTCTTAAGAAAACCTCTGATCTAGAGAAATATGGAATATGGTTATAAACATTATAGTAATCACTTCTTTTGAGATTTCCAGGTGTCGCCCAGCAAAATACAGCGCCTTTTCATGATTGCCAAGTGCTGCGTGTGCGTTTCCAAGAGACCAGCTGGCTCGGCCTTCCCCCACGCGGTCAGCCAGCTGTTGCGCCGCTGCCAGGTGGCGCACGTTGTACTGCACGGCCGTGGAGTACTCGCGCAGCAGAGTGTACGTGTTGCCCAGCGAGTAGCAAGCCTGGGCCTCAACTGCCACGTCTCCCAGCTCTTGAGCCAACACCAAAGTGCGCCTACAAAATAACATAACCTTAAATGAATAATAACTAGTAAAAAAATAGCGGTGCATTTCAAAGGTATTTTGTGTGTAATTCGATATGAAATGACTGATGCAGTTTGCAGTGCATGTAAAATAATTTAACAACCGATACTAGATATATAAGAGCCTAAAGCAGTGGTCGGGGAACCGGGGTAAATTACCTCATATGGGGAAACATTAAATTTTCGGGGGTAATAGGTTTTTTTTTTAATTTTGATTTTTGTAAATTTTTAAAACTTAAACAATTCCATTTTGAAGTTATTGCATCAAACATCGCCCACTAGTGGCGGTACAGACCAAATTGACGACATTTACTTCATAAATATTGGTTGGGAATTCCAATATCTAAAAGCTTTTTTATAGGCTTTGTTCTTCTTGAAGAAAGACCCTTTTAGCATTTATCTAGAAAATTAATTTTAAAGATAAATGTAAAACAAATAAATGTTTACATGCTAAAGCAATTATCTCTAATGTAATCTCTTTTATTTAAAGCTATATTGCAATACGTAAACATCCCTTCTCATTTGGCTTCCCTATTTCAAATTTACTTCAATTTGAAACCAACTACATTCCGAGAAGTTTGTCATACAAATTATTTCAAGTGAAAAATCGCGATATTTAAAAAAATTGTGAACCCTCTCCAAAAACAGATTCAAGAGATGAATCGAATTTTGAACATTTGGAGAATGGATGCGCCAAGTGATATTAGTGAAATTGGAATGTATAGTGACGCTGGTTCATCAATTCATGAATCTGGACTACGTGTTATGCATGTGTCTTCCTCTAGTGACTCTGAGGTTGAAATTGATGAAAATGAGGCATTACTGGACTGCATTGCTGTTTAAAAAATATAAAATATAAACCGAAAAAAAAGTGAAATTGAAATAAGATTAATTTGTAAATGTAATCTATATATATAAAAGAAAGTCGGGTTATATTTGTTTTTATAACTCAAGAACAGCCTAACCGACTTGGCTGAAAATTGGTGGAAAGGTAGCTTAGAACCCAAAAACGTCCATGGTATACTCAAAATTGATTTGATTAAGAAAAAATATTGAACATTTACGTAAACATGTTTTCAAACAAGACTATTGTCATTTGACAGATGTCAGTTAAAGAAAGTGTTGCTATAGCCAACGCCATAACTAAAAATGACGCAAAAGTAGGTATTGTAAGTAGGTACCTACGTAAGGTACGGAATATTTTGGAAACAAAAAAAAAAGAAAAGACAGGAAAAAAAGTCAAAAACAAAATAAATATGAGTTAAAATATCAGTTTAATCTTTTATTTGTAAAAATGTTATAACAAAAGGCAAGGAATCTGACAACTGATATTATTATTGTCTATGGTTACATAGATATTTTGAAGTCTATCGGTTGACGTTTTGTTTCAAGAACTTTCGAGTTTCTGTTAGCTTATTGTGCCGATATTTGCGACCAAAACGATCGAATCTTTCACGAAAAAGCCATCATGGAACTAGGGATTGAAACATTACGAATGTAAGGCAGTGATTTGGTGGTTTTGGCATCCTAACCTCGAATACCAACGATGAAATTGCGCTTTCAAGTTTGGTACAAAGCGATTTGGCGTATATTCGCAATCCCTTATCACGAACTTCATACTGCTGTTGTGCATTTGGCGGTGCATCTGGAGAATGGTCATTGGGTATATTTCACGGCTTCAAATGTTGTTCAACGTGCTGAGACACCTCCAGCGACAACATTGACAAGTCTCTTTTACGATATGCCAAAGCGATCCGTTTACTGAACTCTAGAATGGACGAGGATTTAATCCGACATTCAAGGTATTTATTTATTTATTTTTGTACTTACACACAATCTAATTAACAGAATAACATACTACACTTATTGCTTTGAATTATGTATGCTAATTCTTAAAAAAAAGTGTTTATAAATCAGTAATATTGTCTTTTTGCTTTTTGATTCTGTAGATACAAGGACAGATTCACCATCGAATCGGATCATTCCAACCTCTCGAAGATGCACAGCATAAATTTGTACAAATATACTTCAATGACAATATGGAGGAAGAACTTGATCGAGGTCTACAAAGTCGTGATCAGAGCGGATAAACGACCATCTGGTACACACTGCAGTCGTGATACTGGGCAACTACAACAGATATCTGAAACACGTCGTTCATATGACACGTTGCAATACCCACTGATGTTTTGGCAAGGAGAAGATGGATATTATTTCAATATCAAAATGAAAATCCATTGCATGGTGAGTAATCAATATATATATAATCAATATCATAGTTTTGATTCCGTCATGACATACATTTTTCAGTGCTTGGTTTTGCTTTAGGTTTCAATAAATGACCAATTACACTGCTTATTACCAGGAAAATAACAGACTTAAAGATTAAGATGTTTTTTAGAGAAATTGGACAAATAACCGGCAAACGATTTAAAATCATTTATCTTCACCCTTTATAATTATGCTACAAATATGGATGTTAGCTTTACATACAAAATTAAAAATCTATTGTCTTAATTTCAGGTGAAGAAACTACCAAGAATCTAAGCTCGATGAATTATAACGCATATCGTTTGACGATTCGTCGAAATGCTGACAACTACTTGCTGAAGTTTCGTCGATTACTGCAATAGAATTCAACCAGACCAAATATATGATATCATATGTACCGAAAAATTCAACTTAATAAAATCCAAAATCTGCTCATTTATTGCCTTTCGGGTGAAACAAAGTTCACCGGGTCAGCTAGTAACTATATAATATTTACATCAATAATATATACATATATATTTACGCGAATAAAAGTATTTTCAACTGTGTCGCCGGTATATAACTTTTAGGACCTAGGACTTATTTATTGATTTATGGTGGGAGGGGCTATTCACAAATACAAAATATATGAAATTTTACAGACATAATTATTTGTATCCAATTATTTATTTCTTCTACCTGATTATGTTTGCTTAGTAGGGTACTGCAATACATTTTATTTGTTTAGTGCTCCCATTGTTTTGAAATACTTTGCCATTGCCAAGGCCAAGGACAAAACTCGCTAACACACCTTTTGGTTTTTGTTAAAGTTTGGATATGTTTTGTTTTATGATGTCAATTATTTTTATAAATATACAATATTCTATTCATGATTATACATACATTTATCACATTGTTTGTTTTTTAATCAGTTTTTTAAACAAAAAAATATTTATATTTCATTGATACGCAGACCACACTTTGAGAAGTTTTGAACTATTATTTTTTTACATAGAGATACCCTTTAAGAACATAACAAAAAAAATATTAATGAAGTAACTTAAATGGTATCAGAGTTACATCAATTTAACTGATGTACTCAACTTTCGCGAAATCACCCGGCTCCTACGCAAAACTAGGGGCGAATGCCAATGGACCGTAATGTCTTAAATACAATTATAATAATGTATAGTTATTCGTTTATAGCGATGGAATAAACATGTGTCATGCATCTGCACAGAAGGCACAGACAAACTTCCATGCAGCTTGGAGGGTCTCCCGCTTCCCGAGTGTTGAAGGATGTCAGAAAGGTCTCACTTGTAGTGTTGAGCCGCATGCTCAAACTGGCCGAGGAAGATGTGCGAATTTCCCAGGTTGCTGTTTGCTCGGCGTTCGGCCGCCTTATCCCCGGCTTGGCACGCGATGCTCAATCGCTCTGTATGGTACTTTATCGCCCGGCCGAACTCTCCCAAGAGGTAACACGTGTTACCGAGATTACCACACGCCCTCCCGCACGCCTGCTTGTCTCCCAGCTCGCTCATCAGGGACAGGTTCTCTCTGAAACATGAAGCATTTTGTGTTTACATCCATGCGTGAAAAGCGTTTGATACATGTGCCCTTAATTATGAAAGTAAGCAAGTGAAGAAATTGAAAAATAATACTTATTCTTGCTTTGTGTAATGAGCTTTATGACTCAATGTTAATTTAATTTGTATAAATTACATATTTTTAATTTAAATATAATATAAATTTAATATTACAAGTTTTTTTTTCTATATCTGTATGGATTAAATTGCAATTATTTTTGTGTGGTTTTTTTTATACACAAGCGATACACTTGAACTGAACAAAGATCCATTATGCACACACAAGTGGCCTGGTTCAGTAAGGGATTCAACTATATTATTCACCAGTTTTGTTTTTGTTATTGCAATGCAGAAGTGAGCTTGAAATATATGAAATATCATACTGAGAAGAAATCATTGAGGATAATACACAGCTTTAATGCATCACTGCCTTTAAGGTGTCATGTTTTGACAAAAATGAAAAATGTTACGGAAGTTAAAATTATAATTTCTTACACTTGAGAAATCATAAGAGTCTCTTTGTAATAAAACGGCTTTATTTCAGTTCACATTGTTGTGAAATAATATAATCTTCATCCAACATGAATTTAAAAAATGTAAATATAGCATTTTACGCAACATGAAGTTGTCACTTTCATTGGATTTTAACCAACATCAAAACACAAACATTTAAATTAGGACTAAATGATACATGACTTACACCACTTTCATAATCAAGGGCACATTTAATCTACTGTTAACAATGGACCTGCTTGGTTCGATATATCACAATAAATCATGTGGAGTAATAGTAAATATTTTCAATTTGTATATGAATTATAATTATTCAGTTAAACCATGAGTTGTCAATTAATATAATAATCTTAATATATAGCATACTACAGTCAACCCTCCCAGAATGTTTTCATAAGATCATCGGATGATTAGCCCGATACTCCTGAGATCTGAATCATTTACATAAACCCAAAAAACAACATAATAGGGACGATTATATAAAATGCCCTCGCAAACACTATAGGAATAATTTCCATTACAAACAAAAAAATGTGTTATAAGATGATTAACCTTTATTCGCCCAGCGGTCCCGTAAGGCAGTGCTCCGCAACCGGTGTGCCGCGGCACACTGGTGTGCCGTAAGCCGATACAGGTGTGCCGCGATCAAATAAGGCAATATTATAAATAAATAATTTTACAACGGTCCTCAAGCTTCCAGCGCCTATCGCCTATTTATGTAGACATACAACGAGGTACTTACTTTATTAAGTTCTAAATGAAATTAAAAAAAGTGAAATTGATCAAATTTATATCTATTTTTGGCTTTTGGTGTGCCGCGGTATTCAAGGTGAGAGCTTTGGTGTGACGCAGAATTCAAAGAAGTACTTTGGTGTGCCGTAGATGAGAAAAGGTTGCGGAGCACTACCGTAAGGGACCGGAGATTTGCGTAGGGACCAGTGTTTATGGTACATTTCGCTATCGGATTACACTGATATATGATAATAGTATTCAAAATATGAATATTAGCTTACACAAATAATGACTTTGAGATACTGATCCATAATTTTATTTTCAGTTTCGATAAATATTTTTGTTATAATGAGTTATGTAAACATCTTTCATCAGTATCGATTTCGTAAATGATGAGTTATGTAAACATCTCCCTTAAAAAGTGGGCTCTTGTGATATGCGTTGTGTTATATTATGAGAACCTTAATAAATCAGCTGTATGTTTTTATTATTTTATATTCTTTAATTTTTGTAATTGTATGGTATTAGATGCTTTAAGTTTTGTGTAATTTTTATAGTTATAATTCTTTAACTGTAATGTGTAACTACATAAAATGTGATAAATTTAAATAAACCATTTGTAAATTATAAAAAATCTTTTATTTTGACAATGCTTTTTATTTTACACTAATAGGATGTCTAGTTTTAGAGATATAGTTATTTGTATAATAGTTTATGGGTTGAATTTGCGGGAAAATGCTTGGGCAGTGAGCTACCTCTATTGCGCCTGGCGCACGGGCGTGTAAAGGTTGATTATGTCAAAAATAATATGAAAACTAAAAATTTATGGGTCTCAGTTATGGGATTATTATTATTAACACATTTCCATCGATATTGAAATAATAATAAGAATTTAATAAATAAACAGCACTGGCAAAATAAAAATTCGTTTGGTGGAACTGTCGTCAAATTACACATAAAAGCATGTAAGTAAAGAGGTCTCCAAAAATGGATATACCTGTATACGACGGTCAATTAGCAGTTTCTCAGCGGCACAAAAACGGAAAATTTGGGTCCCGACGAAGGCGTTTAAGTATTTATGTGATTGATTGGTATCGGATGCTCACTCATAGTAGCTGACGGCCTTATCGAGGCAATCTCGCACTTCCCTCGGGAAGTGTCCCGGATCGCTCTGTCCCACCCGTCCCAGCTGTTTGCCCTGTGCATGGTACACATTGCCCAGGTTGTACAGAGCTCTGCCTTCACTCAGACGATCCCCGAGCTCACGGGAAATCTCCAAATGACGCTTGCAGCAAGCAACGGCCTCTGCAAACTTGCCCATCACCTTTAGCGTGTTACCAAGGTTACCAGATGACTTGGCTTCACCCAGCTTGTCACCCATAGTCCTGCAACATTTTATGTATATTTTAAAAGTCATGCATACTTCAGATTATTGTTCATTTTCATAATATTATTTCCACCTTTTTTAGAAGATCATAGTTGATAGAAGAATACAGAATGAAAACTATTATGCGCTTTTGATACATGAATGCATAACTCATCAGTCATCAGCATTAAATTGTTTTTGTTTTCTATTTAGAATGTATTTCAATATTCTTCCCAACTTTCTATAAAGCATTAGAATACTATATTATATAATAACAGCTGTGGATTTGTATTTATATATCAATTAATTAACTTATCAGAATAATTTAAAATCCCTGTATTTTATTATTTCATCCAGAAATTTCTACTTTTTGTTTGCACGGTAATCTGTGGAACGTATACACTGTGCAAAAATAGAATTCGGTGTTCTTATGCATGCAAAGTGTGATTGGCCAAGCACTTTGTATTGAAAGGTGTTTAAATTGTAACGATTACCTTGCTAGCGTGAGGTCCAGCTTATGGTAGTGCATGGCCTTTCCAAAATCTCCGAGATAGAAGTATGCATTGCCTAGCTGGCTATAGATGGCGCTGAGTGTTCGCAGATCGTCGGTGCGCGCTTGAATAGCCGCCAAGAAGAAGGCCACTCCTGCGCGACAATCACCAGCCTTGCACAGACGCTCCCCCTCGAGAGCCAGCTCCAGGCACATGCAGCCCCCATCCGAGCTCTGCAAACAGAACCAGCGTTCTTGCACTTTAGCACTCCCACTGAACAAAGCCATACCCACCAAATTTTACTTTTTTTTATGCACAGTGGAACCCTATTATTTCTTTTTCCTTTTTTTTCTTTGTTTCTCTGCATAATTTGTTCATTTTAAACCTGTTAACCAGGTAAGGCGTAATATCTCGTCATGCCAAGAAAGCAACTGTTTGACGATATATTCCGTCAAGATACTTACGATTCAAATTTAAATTACACTCTAACGGGGGTTTCGAGCTACAGCTTATTTTGTTTGTTTATCATATACTACGTACATCTAGGCATCGAGTTGCATGGACTCGCCGCGTGTTTTCTTTTTAACATTAGCAAAATTAAATTCCCCGGTTAACAGGTTAACAATCTCAACAAACACTAATAAGAAACAATGTTAAATAATATCACATAAACTGTTCCCCAATTTATCATTTTACTCAACCTATCGTCTTCATATTATAGTGACTTATCAAATATTATTCCGAAACAACGGTTTTTTTGCAAAATTCTTAATACATTTTACAAAAATAGGCTATGAAGTTTAAGTCATGCTATGTTGCTAGGCAATTTCGCCCACGATTGTATATTTATTAATAGTATGCTTATCGAATTGAATATATTGTTCCATAATTTTCTATACATTTTTTATACTTCATAGATTTAGTTGAGGTCCCCTGATGCTGATTATGTTATTTGGGTTATTGCGGCGAAAAAATTCCGATCAGCGTATTATTCGAGGGCGTGTTATTCGAGGTTGACTGTATATGAGAAAATAATTAGCAAAAAGTATAATTATTGTATTTGAAGATTTATCAGTATTATAAAATATGCTAAACGAGCTACCATATGGTGATAACTGTGATAAACACTAAAACTGGTTTGAGCATATGGCCATCACCTTCCAAAAAATAAACCCCAATTATCTTCATTGGGTAACATTTAACAACTATCTAAGATGAACTGTTTTTTTAAAACAATGTTTTAGGATAAAAAGAAAACTTTCGGATAACGAGTAGATGTGCCGGTTAACCCTTAGAATAATGAGTATGTCCAAATAAAATATAATATATATACTGAACGCACAATTTTGTATTCCTCCGTAATATAATTAAGTATTAAACATAATTATAATAATGTATAGTTTTTTGTTGCGATGGAAATAAATAATTTGTGGAATAATCCAGCTGCGCACGGGTCAATATGCTCCAGCTATAGCGGCTAATTGTGATGGTTTTTTTTATCTTTTTCATATACTTACATTTTAACTTCAACTTAAAGGGACAGCAATTGCAGTATCGGAAGAATATGCTTGGGTGATTTGTTATTCGGAATTAAGGCGTCAGATGATTAGCCAGATGCTCCCGAGGCCCGGACCAGTTTGTCCTAGCGGCTGAACCCGATTTTTTTACAAATTTACAAGAATAGAAGATCACATAATAAATAATAAACTATTTAAGTAAAAATAATAAAATGTGATAAATGGCTTACAAAAAGTAAGAGAACATACCAATAGTGTATTCATATGCTAGTAAAATGTAGGTTAAAATTAATGAAACAGCAAAACGTAAGTCATGATATGAAATCAATATAATGCTATTTTAATAGATTCCAGGAAATCCAGGGCATGTAGGTTACAATATGTTTGGTTTTTAGTGTTTCTTATGCGAATATACTCATACAATAGGAGTGCCCACCTTTCACATAAGCATTGATAAGGTTGACTCATTTTTGAGTGTAAGGACCGTTATTTCTAACAATGATTTGTATTTACATTATTCGTCACCTACAATAATCAACACTAGAAAACCACAAACAATTGTTGTAAAATATATAGATTCAAATCCAACATAATAGATGTATGTTAATATGCTTTTTTATTCAAAAGTGCGTTAGTTGTTTTCTACAAAATAATAATGAAACTCGCCTGATTCTCGCCCGTGAGGTTCTCTGCGCTGGCACTGAGAGACATAATTGCGGTATTCAAACAATCCTTTCGAGTTGGGTCCTTCTTCTCATATTATTACAACTGCGGCCTTTTTTCAATAAATTTGTATTATTTGTGTCTTTTTCTACACAGTTTTGACGTAACACTTCGCGACGTCGGTGACTGAAATGCAAAATGGCCACGGCAAGCAACACAAGAGTGTGGCAAACCAATAAATATTTCTGACAACGCCTTTCAAACCTATCGTAATATGTATGCGCGTACGATTATAAAAAAATAAAACGTATTGCTTTACAACGTATTGGCACTATATGGCCACCATAAATAGTCGCCAAGGACTGCAGTTAAATCCTTAGTCTCCAATACCCTTATTTTACGTTCTATCATCGAATATTTTTATAATACATTTCAAATAACAGGTTATCAACTGACAATACTTGGTGTAACTGCATAATTATAATTTTAAAATTAATTTTATTAAAAACTGAATAAATTAAATGTATTCAGTTTTGATTCTCAATTTATTTTAAACGATAACATGTTTCGGCCTTCCTCAAGACCATCTTCAATAATGAAATATTAAAAACAGGCAGTGGCTTATATAGGTATGGACAATTAATTAGTTTCTACACACATTTTTACAGGCTGTATATATATGCGGGTAAAAATGTTGAAAAAAAGTATTATAAAATTAATGGGTATCTGGTTTTTCTAATGTATTAAGTCATAATATAAAAATATTTTTTGTTTTTAATTTTAAAAAGATTATAAAATTACTAAGTATTTGTTATTTTAATTTACAAAGATATTATATGATAATAAATTGATGTGCTAAAATTAAAAAATCCTTGTGATTCTTCGGTGTAGACGACGGCCAGTCCCTGGTAGTTATGGTTTTTTTTCCCTCAGCTAAATTGATACCTAGAAAAATCACTTTTAGCAGTATCAACAACTTTATAATGTTATCTATTGACAATAGTACATGCCGGAATCACAAAGACAGGGGTTAATAAGTAGTTCATTTAGTAACACTATATATATTATTATTATATTTTGTTTTCTCAAGAATCTATCTAAATAAATATAATAATAAAAAAATAATCCAAATAAAATTACATTTAAAATAAATAATGAACTTAAAAAAGAAAGACGGTTATTACTTATTCACCATACTATATGTTATCGCAACAACACTAAAATACAAAA